>CM045748.1:1097500-1187500 GCA_024760905.1 Plotosus lineatus
ACCGCGCGGTTCCGCTGTCTGCGCTCGCGCTCTTCATCATCTTCGCGTTTCTCCCCTCGCGCTTGCGAAACGGAAAGATGAGCGCGCGCATCAACAGCACACCTTCTACTACTACCACCCTGAGCAGGGAGCGACAACGGCGGGGTGTCCGGATCGAGGACGTGTTCATCGCGGTAAAGAGCACGAGACACTTCCACCGAGACCGTCTCGCGCTTCTCCTCCGTACTTGGATCTCCCAGACCAAAGAACACGTGAGTTCCCTTATCTCTCTCTCTCTCTCTCTCTCTCTCTCTCTCTCTCACACACACACACACACACACACACACAATCGACTCTGGGTGAGGGCAGAGTACACCCTGCACAGTTCACCAGGCCATCGCAGGGCAGAAACACACTGTCGGCTATGCAACTACTCACATGAACCTCTCACCACAGACAGTGAGAGACATGGCCGGTTTTGACAACCCCAGTTAGCTGGTTGGGTTGAACCCCCAACCTTGAGATCAGTGATCCAACACCTAACCACCAGGCCACCACTGCCCTGGGGTAGATCAGTGGAATGTTAATTGGGGTATAGTGGAGTTTACTATTGGAATGTTATACTATGTACTACCTCAGTGGGGTATGTTGGTGGGGTATGCTGGTGGGGTATGTTGGTGGGGTATGCTGGTGGAGTATGTTGGTGAGGTATGTTGGTGGGGTATGATGGTGGGGTATGTTGGTGGGGTATGTTGGTGGGGTATGTTGGTGCGGTATGCTGGTGCGGTATGCTGGTGGGGTATGTTGGTGGGGTATGTTGGTGGAGTATGTTGGTGGGGTATGCTGGTGGGGTATGTTGGTGAGGTATGTTGGTGGGGTATGATGGTGGGGTATGTTGGTGGGGTATGCTAGTGGGGTATGTTGGTGGGGTATGCTGGTGCGGTATGTTGGTGGGGTATGTTGGTGCAGTATGCTGGTGGGGTATGCTGGTGGGGTATGTTGGTGGGGTATGTTGGTGCGGTATGCTGGTGGGGTATGCTGGTGGGGTTTGCTGGTGGGGTATGTTGGTGGGGTATGCTGGTGGGGTATGCTGGTGGGGTATGTTGGTGGGATATGTTGGTGGGGTATGTTGGTGGGGTATGTTGGTGGGGTATGCTGGTGGGGTATGCTGGTGGGGTTTGCTGGTGGGGTATGCTGGTGGGGTATGTTGGTGGGGTATGTTGGTGGTGTTTAATAGATGGATTTTAAATGAGGTTTGTCCGTCGGTTCTATTAGTGGAATGTTAGTGGGGTATATTCTTACTGTTCAATGGTGGAATGCTAGGTGGTGTATGTTAGTGGGGTATATTAGTGGAATGTTAAGTGGGGTATAGCGAACTGGTTATCACAGGCGGGCCATGTCTGTCACTGTCTATGGTGAGAGGTTGATGTAAAAGAACCATTGCTGACTTTTGTACAGAGTACGCTGCAAAGTCGTCAGCGTGTTTCTGTCCCTCGCTAAAAAGGGTTGTGACAGGAAGGACATCCAACATAAAAACCTCTGCCAAATCAAACGTGCGAATCAGATGATTCTCTGTGGCGACTCCCGAGTAAAAGGGAAAAAGCCAAAAGGAAAAGAAGAGATTAGTGGAATTTATTAGTGAAATGTTAAGTGGGGTATATACTAGTCCTTCTCAAAAAATTAGCATATTGTGATAAAGTTCCTTATTTTCTGTAATGTACTGATAAAAATTAAACTTGCATATATTTTAGGTTCATTGCACCCCAACTGAAATATTTCAGGTCTTTTATTGACGATTTTGGCAGACAGCTCATGAAAACCCAAAATTCCTCTCTAAAAAAATTGCAATTTTTCAATATGCTAATTTTTTGAGAAAGGACTACTATTAGTGGGGTATATGAGTGGAATGTTATGTGGGGTATTTATTAGTGGAATGGTACATGGGGTATATTACTGGAATGTTATGTGGAATATATATTAGTGGGGTATACTAGTGAAATGTTAAGTGGGGTATATTAGTGAAATTTATTAGTGGAATGTTCAGTGGGGTAGATTAGTATACAGACGCTCCCCGACTTGCATTTTTAATTGGTTCTAGATGGCCCAACGTAAGTTCAAAGTGAACGTAAGTTGTTACAGTGACATATGACGTGTTACGTATGACACTCATACTGTACTATACATTCGTAACATCCATGACCGTATTTCATAACACCCCTAAATCAATTATTATAAACATAACATCGTAAAATATATCAAATAATATCAACAGTAACTTCAAATAAGTCACTTATTTATACCGAGTTTCTTTACATGAAGCTTAAAACAGTCATTCAACACTTACAATATGTGAAGCGCTCAATACCGAAAGTAGTGCACTTGCTATGGGTTATACAGACTTCCGGTCTTTCAAGTGCACAAGGGTGCCGTTGAACTCGTTTGGAACACAGCCTGCACGTGAATCCCAGCAAAGCGGAGAGCTCTTTCTTTTGTGTAAGTAAGTAAACTTTATTCAAGAGATGTATACAAAGAACAAGTACAAATCCTAATGAATATTAATATAAAAATAAGTATACACTCTTAGAATTCTGCTAAAAGATAATAAATATAAAGATTGTGCCGATCTGAGCAGATAGTTAATTCATCTGTGTATGAGACTTGCACCCATGCTCGTAGGCTTACACTTCTGACCAACCAGATTTGCTTAGGGTTACAAAAGTCCACAAAACAGCGTAAACACAAAGATCACAGAGACCACGTCTTAACATGAGGGTAACACTATATAACTGATTTTATATATATATATATATATATATATATATATGTGTGTGTGTGTGTCTGTCTTCCTTTCGACGTTTTCCCTTTTACTCAGGAGTCGCCACAGCGAGTCATCTGATTTGGCAGAGGTTTTTACGTCAGATGCCCTTCAGGTCACAACCCTTTTTAGCAAGGGACAGAAACACGCTGACGACTTTGCAGCTCCTCTTTACGAAAGTCAGCAATGGTTCTTTTACATCAACCTCTCACCATAGACAGTGACAGACATGGCCCCCCGCCTTTGATAACCCAGTTAGCTGCACTCAGGAGCAGTGACAACCTTGTGGAGACTGGGACTTGAACCCCCAACCTTTTGGATCAGCGATCCAGCGCCCTAGACCACACACACACACACACACACACACACACACACACACACAGTTCATTATTTTCTGTAATGTACTGATAAAAATGAAATTTTCATATATTTTAGATTGATTACACACCAACTGAAATATTTCAGGTCTTTTATTGTTTTAATCCTGATGATTTTGGCATACAGCTCATGAAAACCCAAAATTCCTATCTCAAAAAATGAGCATATGATGTTCAGGTAGTCTAAACGAGCTATTAACCTAATCATCTGAATCAACCAATTAACTCTAAACACCTGCAAAAGATTCCTGAGGCTTTTAAAAACTCCCAGCCTGGTTCATTACTCAAAACCGCAATCATGGGTAAGACTGCCGACCTGACTGCTGTCCAGAAGGCCATCATTGACACCCTCAAGCAAGAGGGTAAGACACAGAAAGAAATCTCTGAGCGAATAGGCTGTTCCCAGAGTGCTCGATCAAGCCACCTCAGTGGGACGTCTGTGGGAAGGAAAAAGTGTGGCAGAAAACGCTGCACAACCAGAAGAGGTGACCGGACCCTGAGGAAGATTGTGGAGAAGGGCCGATTCCAGACCTCGGGGGACCTGTGGAAGCAGTGGACTGGGCTATGGGTGCCGCATTCCCCGGGTCAAGCCACTTTTGAACCAGAAACAGCGGCAGAAGCACCTGACCTGGGCTACAGAGAAGCAGCACTGGACTGTTGCTCAGTGATCCAAAGTGTTTTTTCGGATGAAAGCAAATTTTGCATGTTCTTCGGAAATCAAGGAGGAAGACTGGGGACAAGGAAATGCCAAAATGCCTGAAGTCCAGTGTCAAGTCCCCACAGTCAGTGATGGTCTGGGGTGCCATGTCAGCTGCTGGTGTTGGTCCACTGTGTTTTATCAGGGGCAGGGTCAATGCAGCTAGCTATCAGGAGATTTTGGAGCACTTCATCTCCATAAAGCTTTTCAGCAGATGGAAGCATGAAGATTTTCATTTTTCAGCACGACCTGGCACCTGCTCACAGTGCCAAAACCACTGCTAAATGGTTTACTGACCATGGTATTACTGGGCTCAATTGGCCTGCCAACTCTCCTGACCTGAAGCCCATAGAGAATCTGTGGGATATTGTGAAGAGAAAGTTGAGAGACACCAGACCCAACACTGTGGATGAGCTTAAGGCCGCTATCGAAGCATCCTGGGCCTCCATAACACCTCAGCAGTGCCACAGGCTGATTGGCTCCATGCCACGCCGCATTGAAGCAGTCATTTCTGCAAAAGGATTCCCCACCAAGTATTGAGTGCATAACTGAACATAATTATTTGAAGGTTGACCTTTTTTGTATTAAAAACATTTTTACTGGTCGGATGAAATATGCTAATTTTTTGAGATAGGGATTTTTGGTTTTTTACTTTTTTGCCAAAATGATCAATATTAAAACAATAAAAGGCTTGAACTACTATATATGAAAGTCTAATGTTTATCAGTACATTTCAGAAAATAATGAACTTTATCACTATTTGCTAATATTTTGAGAAGGACTAGTGTGTGTGTGTGTGTGTGTGTGTGTGTATATATATATACACACACACACTCTAACTTGAGGCATTTTGGCATTTCCTTGTCCCCAGTCTTCCTTCAGACTCTGGAACCTTGATTTCCGAATGATATGCAAAATTTGCTTTCATCAGAAAAAAGTACTTTGGACCACTGAGCAACAGTCCAGTGCTGCTTCTCTGTAGCCCAGGTCAGCCGCTTCTGCCGCTGTTTCTGGTTCAAAAGTGGCTTGACCTGGGGAATGCGGCACCTGTAGCCCAGTCCACTGCTTCCACAGGTCCCCCGAGGTCTGGAATCGGCCCTTCTCCACAATCTTCCTCAGGGTCCGGTCACCTCTTCTGGTTGTGCAGCGTTTTCTGCCACACTTTTTCCTTCCCACAGACGTCCCACTGAGGTGGCTTGATGGAGCACTCTGGGAACAGCCTATTCGCTCAGAGATTTCTTTCTGTGTCTTACCCTCTTGCTTGAGGGTGTCAATGATGTCCTTCTGGACAGCAGTCAGGTCGGCAGTCTTACCCATGATTGCGGTTTTGAGTAATGAACCAGGCTGGGAGTTTTTAAAAGCCTCAGGAATCTTTTGCAGGTGTTTAGAGTTAATTGGTTGATTCAGATGATTAGGTTAATAGCTCGTTTACACTACCTGAACATCATATGCTCATTTTTTGAGAAGGACAAGTATATGTGCACACACACACACACACACACTCAGTCTGTAGTTTGTAAACAATGAATGCAGCGTCATGACGTCAGCGTACCACATAGGCACGTGTAAACTCAAAATTTGACTTTTTTTTTTTTTTTTTTTTTTGAAAAACAAAAAAAATCGAAAAAACGTAAAATGGATGAACGTAAGTCGGGGAGCGTCTGTCATGTCAAGTGAAGTATGTTTGTGGGGTTTGAGTTTTAGTATTAGTTTATTAGTGGATGAATACATGGTGGAATGAATACATGACTTCCTGAATATATGAGTGAAAGAAACATGAGTTTTATGAATGTATGAATTAATACATGATTTAATGAGTACTTGGGGAAATTAATACTTGGGGAATGAATACATGAGTGAACGAATACATGATTAAATAAATACATGGGGGGGCGAATACATGGGGGAATTAATATTTGATTGAATGAATATTTGGGGGGGATGAAGCATGGGGGAATAAGTCATGAGTGAATGAATAGATGACTGAAAAATACATGGGGGTTGAATACATAGGGAATGGATTACTGAACAACACGATAACCTTGAGTTGTATCAAATGGTCTGACAGTAATCTATGAGAATCCTTGTTTCTGTTGGGATGGATATTAGGTGACACACACACACACACACACTCAAACACACACACACACACACACATGTTCTCTTCATATACATCACACACACACTCAGCTATACACACATACACACAGTCAACTCTCTCACTCACACCATATACACATTATACACATTCTCACTCTAGCACACAAACACCCAAAAACACACATACACGAAATGACTCACACACACACACACACACACACACAAATAGACTCAGACACAAACACTCACACACAGAATGTGAATACACACACTCACATAAACATACAGTACAAACAATCACACACCTACACACACACACACACACACACACACACACACACACACACACACACACACACACACACACACATAAGGGAAAGCTCCTGTTGTTGTGTGTACTTTCCCCTCTGGTGACTGTGGAAAAATCGAGGAAATTATTTGTGCTTTACAACTACATTCATATGAAAAAGGGAAGACATTTATTTGATGAAATGCAGCTGTGTTTCATATACAATAATATAATTAATTAGACTCTTAGACTTTATTTGGCATTACTGTATCACATCTCCCAAAGTGACCTTCATCTGTCAGGTCAGGCCCGTAAATTGGTTACGAAATGCGCTGACCCACCAGCAAACAGTAGGCCCTCGATATTCGCGGGGGTTTGGTTCCGGCCCCTCCCGCGAATGAAGATAATCTGCAAGTTCTGTACCCGGAAGTATAACCCAATGTATCATATTACATGCACGAATTAGCAACCGGAAGTAAAATACTATGCATCTTCTTCTTTTCCTTTCGGCTGCTCCCTTCAGGGGTCGCCACAGCAAATCAACCGCCTCCATCTCACCCTGTCCTCTGCATCTTCTTTTTTTGACTCCAACAACCTTCATGTCTTCCTTCACCATATCCATAAATCTCTTCTTTGGTCTTCCTCGAGGCCTTCTGCCTGGTAGTTCCAACCTCAGCATCCTAATGCCAATATACTCACTATCCCTCCTCTGTACATGTCCAAACCATCTCAATCTAGCCTCTCTGACTTTGTCTCCAAAACATCTTACATGGGCTGTCCCTCTGATATACTAATTTCTTATCCTATCCATCCTCGTTACTCCTAGAGAGAACCTCAACATTTTCATCTCCGCTACCTCCAGCTCTGCTTCCTGTCTTTTCCTCAGCGCCACTGTTTCTAAGCCAGACAACGTCACTGGCCTCACCACCGTCTTGTACACATTTCCTTTCATTCTTGCTGACACTCTCCTATCGCACATCACACCGGACACTTTTCTCCAACCATTCCAGCCTGCCTGCACACGCTTCTTCACCTCTTTTCCACACTCTCCATTGCTCTGGATTGTTGAGCCTAAGTACTTAAAATCCTCCACCTTCCTTATCTCTGTTCCCTGTAACATCACCGTTCCTCCTGGGTCCTTCTCATTCACACACATGTATTCTGATTTTCTGAGGCTAACCTTCATTCCCCTCCTTTCCAGGGCATACCTCCACCTCTCTAGGTTTTCCTGCACTTGTTCTCTGCTCTCACTACAGATCACAATGTCATCTGCAAACATCATAGTCCATGGAGATTCTTGTCTCACCTCGTCTGTCAGCCTGTCCATCACCATAGCAAACAAGAAGGGGCTCAGAGCTGACCCTTGATGCAGTCCCACCTCCACTTTGAATTCGTCGGTCACGCCGACAGCACACCTCACCACTGTCTTACATCTCTCATACATGTATTGCACCACTTTAACATCCTTCTCTGCCACTCCAGACTTTCTCATGCAATACCACAGTTCTTCTCCTGGCACCCTGTCATATGCTTTTTCCAGATCCACAAAGGCACAATGCAGTTCCCTCTGACCTTCTCTGTACTTCTCTATTAACATCCTCAAAGCAAACATTGCATCTGTGGTGCTCTTTCTTGGCATGAAACCAAACTGTTGTTCACAAATGCTGATTTCTGCCCTTAGTCAAGCTTCCACTATTCTTTCCCATAACTTCATCGTATGGCTGATCAACTTTATCCCTCTGTAGTTGCCGCAAGTCTGCACGTCTCCCTTGTTCTTAAACATAGGCACCAGGACACTTCTCCTCCACTCCTCCGGCATCTGCTCACTCTCTAAGACCTTGTTGAATGTTCTTGTCAGAAAATCTACTGCTACCTCTCCGAGACACTTCCATACCCCAAACGGTATATCATCAGGACCAACTGTCTTTCCATTCTTTATCCTCTTCAATGCCCTCCTCACTTCACCCTTACTGATCTTTGCTACATCCTGCTCCTCAATGGTCACCTCTTCTACTCTTTTTTTTTTCCTTATTCATCAGCTCATCCTTCCCATCTCTATCTCTTTGCTGTGCCAACCTGTATAGATCATTTTCTCCAACATTACTGTCCAACCTATCATACAAGTCATCATACGCCCTCTGTTGGCCTTAGCCACAGCTACTTTCAGCTTACGCTGTTTCTCCCTGTACTCCTGTTTACTCTCTTCGGTCCTCTCAATGTCCCACATCTTCTTAGCTCACCTCTTTCTTTGTACACACTCCTGTACTTCCTCATTCCACCACCAAGTCTCCTTATCTATTTTCCTTCCAGAGGACACACCAAGTACTCTCCTACCTGTGTCCCTGATCACATTTGCTGTGGTTGTCCAGTCCTCTGGAAGCACTTCCTGGCCACCCAAAGCCTGTTTCAACTCCCCCTTGAAGACAACACGACACTCTTCCTTTTTCAGCTTCCACCACTTTGTCTTCTGCTCCACCTTTGTCGTCTTCACCTTTCTCACCATCAGCATCATCCTGCACACCACCATCCTATGCTGTTTGGCAACACTCTCACCCACTACTACTTTGCAGTCACTGACTTCCTTCAAATTACATCGCCTACACAAGATGTAGTCTACCTGTGTGCTCTTACCTCCGCTTTCATAAGTCACCCTATGCTCCTGTTTCTTCTGGAAGAAAGTATTTACCACAGCCATTTCCATCCTTTTTGCAAAATCTACCAACATCTGTCCTTCTGTGTTCCTGTCCTGGATACCAAACCTGCCCATCACTTCCTCGTCCCTGCTATTGCCTGCACAACATGTCCATTGAAGTCTGCACCAATGACCACTCTTTCACCTCTGGGGGTACTCTGCATCACTTCATCTAAGTCACTCCAGAATCTCTCCTTCTCTTTTAGCTCACATCCTGTCTGTGGAGTGTAAGCACTAACAACATTGACCATCACACCTTCAATATCTAACTTGAGACTCATCACTCTGTCTGACACTCTTTTCACTTCTCGAACATTCCTGACAAACCCCTCCTTCAAGATGACTCCTGCTACATTTCTCTTCCCATCCACACCATGATAAAACAGCTTAAACCCTGCTCCTAAGCTTCTAGCCTTGCTACCTTTCCACCTGGTCTTCTGAACACACAGTATGTCCACCTTCCTCCTCTGCATCATGTCAGCCAGCTATCTACCTTTTCTTTGCATAGTTCCAACATTCAAAGTCCTAGACTCATGCCTTTCCTCTTCTCTCTCTGCCTACATACACGCCTCCCGCCTCTCCTTCTTCGACGTCTTCGACCAACAGTAGTCTAATTTCCATCAGTACTCTATTGATTGACAGCACTGATGGCGGTCGTTGTTAACCCGGGCCTCGACCGATCCGGTATGGGAGTAATACTTCTGATTTGCTTCATAAAAGTTTTGCATTGGTTTTACGTCGGATGCCCTTCCTGACACAACCCTCTGCATTTCTCCGGGCTTGGGACCAGCATAAGGGGGAGAGACACTGGTTAGTGCTCCTTCCTCGCCTCATGGCTGCATTTAAAATACTATGTATCTATTGGCTAAAATATGCTTCTTAAACGCATTCTATAAACAGTCTTCCTCATTAATACAGTATTAATGTAGTAAAATCTAGTAATGATTAAGAAAAGCCTTTTAATTTTGTACTGTGATGTTTATTAATAAAATGTATAAACATTATTCAGCATACTTTATATTTTGTATGTAAAATATATTATCCAGTTAAGCTCTATGATGCCACTGACTTTCTCCTGAAGAAACGACAGTTTTTTCTAAAGTGCATGAAGATATTCATCTGAACTGTGGTAAAGCTGTAGTATTAATGTTATTTTCAATTATTATTCCAGTGCAGTGCCTAAGTTAATGTTTAGAATCTTTAGAAGCCACGGAGAAGCTCAGCCACGCCCCTCAGCCGGAGCGGACAGTTAGAGAACACGGCCGTCAAAGTCCCCCAAAAACACAGATCATAACAAAAAGAACATGAAGTGTAATAAATTGGATAAACAAAACAAACCGATAAACATGCTACACCACAGTACATAAAATCACACACACAAAAATTCTAAAAATTAACTTAGGTACTGTACTGGAATAATGATTGAAAAAGACTTTAATACTAGAGTGCTTTCAGATGATTTTTCCTCTTCAGGCACTTCAGATGAAACTGTCATTTCTTCAGGAGAAAGTCTTATTCGTTCAGAAGAGACATCCAACGCCGTTACCTTTTTCTAGCGCTTCGCCAGTGAAGACTCACAGCGTTTGAGTGGCATCATAGAGCTTAACTGGTAATTAAAATACACTTAAAAAAACAAAAGCGGCTCATTGAAAACTTGTGTGCGAAAGAGGGAAAAGAGGCGTTACGTCATCTCAACCAATCAGCAGGAAGGAGGACAGCCATTGGCTGAATTTGAGTGACGTGTCAGTTGCTTGGCAGTCCGCGAATATTCAAACCGTGAGTGCAAAACCATGAATAGTCGGGCCTATTGTAATGGAAAACCTGAGTGTCAGAAAAAAATGTCAGTTCTTAAAGTCTTGTTTCAGAGATTTTACACTACACTGACTACTGTTAATCAAATGGAACACAGTGGTTCTGATAATGTTCTAAGGCAAGGCCTGGGGTATGACTTCTGTATACAGGATAACAATCAGAAACATCAGAAACTGCTTCTAAACAATAAAATAATAAGTACAAAAAAAATAAATTAAGGCAAGCAAGGAAAAAAAAAAACAGTTAAAAGTACTGGAAGCACAAGAGCAACTGAAAAAGGCTGCAGACTGGCTAACGCATGCACATTCAAAAATAAACAAAGAAATGTTTTTGTTAAAATGTACACTATTAAGTTTCTATAGTTATAATCTTTGCTATTAATAGGTTTAGGAAATAGTTTTCATAAGCATAATTTTTGCTGGGAGTGATTAGAAACCTGTCTGCTCATTGTGGGAAAGTATCTAATAGCAAGTGACAGGCTACCGATGCCAATAGCGTTCCACAGCAGAGAACATTCAGAATTGCATGTTGGTTACTGATGTGTGCGCGTGCCTAGACGTCGGCTGAACCAGATGGGGCAGGAAATGCTTCAGAAGGGAAGTTAGAGCAGCACGAAATGAAACAGTGTTGTTATCACTCACTGCTACACACACACACACACACACACACACACACACACACACACACACACACACTGACCCCACTCGCATACGCACAAGCACACACATACACTGAAATATACACAGACACATACAAGCACACACACACATACCCCCACACACACACGCAGACACACACACACACACACACACACACACACACACACACGTACACTGCCCCCCAGACACATACATACATATACACTGACCACCCCCACACACACACACACGCACTGACTCCCAGACAAAGAAACACACATATACACTGACTCTCCTCCACACACACAAACCATAAACACACACACACACACATACACTGACCCCCTCCAGACACATACATACATTTTACACTGACCTGCCCACACATACACACACATACATTGACCCCCCCACACACACACCTCAAATGCACAGAAAAGCTCCCACACAAATTTACACAAACTATGATAATCAATAATAAACTGAGTTTTGTGTATAATCAAAAACTAAAACAAGAAACGAAAGTGTGTGTGTAGTTTCGCTTCTTTATTCTGCTGTAGAAAGTGTGATACAGTTCAGAAAGAACCTCCTGTTTACAGCATGATTTGTACTTTTGTCTCTCCCTTTCTGTTTCTCTGTGTGTCTGTCTGTTTCTTTGTTTTCCTGTTTCTCTTGTCTGTCACTCTGTGACTCTCTTTGTCTTTGTTTCTTCCTGTTTGTTTAGTCTGTGTTTCTCTGTTTCTTCGTCTCTCTCTCTCTCTCTCCCTCTCTCTCTCTCTCTCTCTGTCTCCGATTTCTGTCTGTCCTTCTCTTTTCTTCTCCATGTTTGTCTCTGTCTGTGTCTCTCTTGTCCTGTTTATCTGTCTCTTTATTTGTTTCTTGTTGTTGATCTCTCTCAGTGGTTCTCTGTATTTCTCCCTGTCTCTCTTTCATATAACATGTAACATGTAATTAATGTAAATAAATAGAACTGGAGGTGCTTCTTGAGTTAACATCTTGCATTTGTTTTGCATACAGACATATATCTTCAGTGATGTCACAGATAAAGTGATCAGTGCTCAGGGTAAAACAAACACACACCCACACACACACACACACACACACACACACACACACACACATGCACAGGCGCCCATACACACAAATATGCGCGCACACAAACACACATACGCACACACGTAAACATGCACAAACACATGCACATACACTCACAGACACCCATATATAAATGCACACACACATGAATGCATACACACATTCAAACACAAACACACACACACACGCATGGACACAAATGCACAAATACACACATACCTGTACATGCACACATTACCCCCCCACCACACACATACATACACGCACACACACACACACACATGCGGACATCCACACATACACACATGCATAGACACACGCACACAATGCACATACATGCACACACACATGCACTCATACAAACACACGCACACATGCACAAACCGACACACAGACAAATACATGTACACAGGCAAACGCACGCACACATGCACATACACACACACACACACACCACACATATGCTCACACTCACATGCACACACAGGCACACACACACATATACATGCAGACACTTACACACATGCGTGTGTGTGAGCACATGTGTGGTGTGTGTGTATGTGCATGTGTGCACATATGCTCACACACACAGGCACACACACATATGCAGACACTTACACACATGCATGTATACACACACACATGCACACATAGGCACACAGACATGCACAAAAGCACACACACATGCGCATGCTCAAGCACACACATGCACACCACACACACACACACACACATATACACACACACACACACACACACACACGTGCACTCATAGAAGCACTCACACACGCACACATATGCTCACACACACATGCACACACGTGCATACACACAGATGCACACACATGCACGCAAATACATGCACAAACAAACACACACCTGCACACACACATGCAGACAGCTACACACACGTGCACTCACACACATGCACATACACGCACAGGCGCACATACATGCGCACACACTTGCAGGCACACACGCACAAACACCTACAAACACGCACATGAATGCAAGCTCACACAAATACATTCACATGCCAACACACACACGCCACACACAAACGCACATATGCATGTGCACAAATGCACAAACGCACACACACCTGCACACATGACCACACAAACACACACAAACCTACACACACATTCGCACACACACACGTGCACACAAACACACACATGCAGACACTTACACACATGCTCGCACAAACACACATGTGCACACTCACACAAGCACATGCTCACACACACACACACACACACACACACACACACACACACACACATATGCACACGCAAACTCGCAAACAGGCACACACATGCCCAGATGCACCAACACACTCACACGCACACACAAACACTCACACACATGTGCACAAATCCGCAAACACACACACAACCACACACACACACACCGTCATCGTCGTCCATCACTCGTCTTTGAGTATGACCACAGGCATCACTTTAGGTATTCATGCTGGACTTATGTGACCGGATATGACTGACAAGCCCAATCCTGGCAAGAAAGCCTCTCCCACAAGTAAGGCAGGAGTGGGTAGGAGCTGTGTTTTTGGTTCTAGCTGCTCTGTCCTTCCGAAGCTGGCGTTTCTGTTCAGCTTGCTGGTCATGTTGTTCCTCTGCTCTTTGGGCTCCTGACGAAATTACGCAGCACCAGGAAGAGCGGTCGACAGCAAGCCTCTCCCATGATTCGACGTCAGTTGAAAAGGCTTTGAGGTTGACCATCAGATTGTCCTTGAAATGTTTCTTCTGCCCTCCAGCCTTGCGCTTCCCTTCAGTGAGTTAGAAGAGCTGTTTTGGGATGCGGTCATCTGACATGCGGGACACATGACCTGCCCATCTGAACTGAGTCTTATGCATGGTGGTGGTGGCACTTGGAATATCTGCTTGCTTCAGAACCTCTGTGTTTGGTGCTTTGTCTTGCCAGCGGATGTGGAGGAGGCTGCGAAGACACTTGAGGTGGACGTGATTAATCTGCCGCTCGTGCCTTCTATATAGTGTCCAAGTTTCACAGCCATAAAGTAATGTGGCAAAGACGATTGCACGATTGACTTTCAGCTTTGTTGTAATGCTGATCCCTCTCCTCGCCCAGAAATTTAGTCTTCCAAAAGCGCTACTTGCTTTGGCGATTCTGTTGTTGACCTCGGCATCAATGGTCGCACTATGGGAAAGAGTGCTGCCCAAGTAGATAAATTTCTCCACTGCCTGAAGAGTCTGTCCATTTACCTGTATCTGTGGCTCACGATACTGGTTCCCTGGAGCTAGCTGGAACATCACTTTGGTCTTCTTGGTGCTAATGGTAAGGCCGAAATTTTTACAGGCCAAGGAAAACTTATCCATCTGCAACTGCATCCCTTGCTCATCACTGGAATTGAGGGCGCAGTCGTCAGCAAACAAGAAGTCTTTGAGGACAGTTTTTTCACCTTTCTAACCACTTGTCGACGCCTAAGGTTGAATAGCTTTCCATCAGACCTGTACCTGATGCCAATGCCAGTCTCACTGTTTCTGAAGGCGTCTGAGAGCATTGCTGAGAACATCATGCTGAACAGCGTTGAGGCTAGGACACAGCCCTGCTTAACTCCATTAGTCACTGGGAAGGCCTCAGAGAATTCGCCGTCATCAAGAACTCTGGCTGTCATTCCGTACGGAACTGGCGGACGATTCTGGTGAACTTGTGGGGACAGCCAAATTTTACCATGATTTTCCAGAGTCCCTCACGACTGACATTGTCGAAGGCCTTGGTCAGATCAACAAAAGTTGTGAAGAGATCTTGGTACTGCACACACACACACACACACACACACACACATAGAAAGTATGTATTGCATACAAAGAACAAGTACAAATCCTAATATTCATGTGTACATATATTTTTACACACACACACACACACACACACACACACACACACACACACACACACACACACTCACATACTCAGTCTGTAGTTTGTAAACAATGAATGCAGCGTCATTGCGTCAGCGTACTACGTAGGTAGTCTACAACTCAAAATTTGACTTTTTTTTTTTTTGAAAAAAAAAGTAAAAACTGCCAAACACGAGCTGAGAATAATAAGTTCTTTGATTATTTAAATCGATCCTGCTGGAAGGACAATGTTTCTTTAGGGATATTGGAAGAAGGCCTCAGACAACCTGCGGGTTTGATGCTACGACTGAAACCTTGAAAGAATTCAGAGGAATTTTAAAGGTTTTACCTGAATCTATCTGCGTTCTGGGTTTGTAGAGGAACGGAATTACTGCAGAGGCAGAGAAGGAGACGCGAAGGAGAAAGTCAGGAGTGTGGAAAGCCAAAAGGCGCTTGAGCACTATAGGTCGCGTCCTATGGTATGAAACCTGAAAAGGGTCATAAAGCGCCAGGAAACGCGGCATCCAACTTGTGTCACCTCTGAAGCGTCGGCAGCTTTTGTTGCCTAGGTAACCCTCTCACACGTTTCCTGATTAAAAATCTTCCTTGAAACTGAAAAATGAAAATGAGCACTGTGAAGAAAGACGATGAGAATGGAGGCCGAGCAACTCGGTCGCGAGGTGCTCGGGGCAGCAGAGGCCCAACGTCCATGTCAAGTGAGAGAGCGCTGCCTGTTGGTCAGCTGACCGAAAGATTGTCAATGGACAAGGACTCTGAGCTTGCATCTACTATTGAGTCAAAGATAAAGGAGGCCCTTTGTTCGGAAGAAGTGCTGAAGGCATTAGTGAAAGCGGTAACAGACTCCATACTTGAACATGTGACGCAACAAGTATACGAGGCCATCAAAATGGACGCGCAACAAAATGACAGCAAAGTGAGAGAGCTCGAAAAGCAGACGTCAGCAGAAACATGGACGAACAGGAGCAATACAGTCGCCGATATTGTTTGAGGTTCCATGGCGTAAAGGAGGCTCAAGGAGAAATCACAGACACATTGGTGAGCGACATCGTCCGTGATCATCTGGGCATCAATCTCTCCCCCGGTGACATTGACCACAGCCACAGAATCATGCCGAGACACAAACCACCCAACGGTGCAATGAAGGAGAAATGCATTATAGTCAAGTTTTCCACGTACAACGCACGACAAAAAGTGTACCAGGCGAGATCGAAGCTGAAGGGAACCTTAATCTTCATCAACGAAGTCCTCACGTATTAGCGTCAGGAACTGATGTTCGTGGCCAGAAAGTGCAAAGGCTTAGCTTGGACCTGGTCTCAGGACGGAAAGATCTTCAGAGTGACAGTGAGAGAAAACAAGAGAGTCATCATCCGATCACCGAGTGACATTGTATGTATTATTGTAAATGTATCATTTGACTATGCCAATTCGTTTTCCATGTATAAGTTGCAATTCATCTGTCAAAAACAACCAGAATGCTATAATATGTGTGCAATGCACACAGTGGTGTCATGTAGGATGCGGTGTTCCATTTGATATATTCCAAAGCAATAATGACTGGATTTGTGATATTTGTATTTTTCGAGAATTACCCTTTTACAATTATGAGAATGACTCTGTAAGAGACGGTCAACCTGTTGACTACGGTAAATCATCTACTTTGAGTAAGGATATACAACCTAATATATTATTGTCCGAGATTAAAGGAAATGGTCTGAAACCCGCCCATTTGAATATTAGAAGCGTACGAGGAAAAATAGATCACTTAAGACATGATCTTTATGAAAACCCTTTTGACTTATTCTGCATGTCCGAAACATGGTTAGATGAATCTATACCAAATTGTGAAATCGATGTAAGCAATTATATATTTGAAAGGAGAGATCGGAACTCCAATGGAGGTGGCATTGGATGTTATATTCGATCTAACATTTCGTATACCAGACGATATGATCTAGAGAGTGACACATTTGAGTTTATGTGGCTTGAAGTGAAAATTACGAATAAGTCATGGTTTGTTGGTGTCATTTATCGTCCTCCGAACAGTGACAATCAGTTCTTCGATGAAATTGAGAGTAATTTGGAACGAGTAACTGATATTTCTCGGAATGTAGTTCTGCTCGGAGATTTTAATTGCAATATGCTTACCGAGAACATGCTGTCAAGAAAGATGACCCGTCTGTCTTCCTCTCTTCAGCTGACACAATTAATCAAGTCCCCAACTAGAATCACTAAACGTAGTCGAACATGTATTGACCTGATATTCATGCCCACAGAAATGAGTAATGTCAATTCAGGTGTCATGTCATGTGGGTTAAGCAATCATTCTTTGACTTATGTACAGTTGAAAGCTCAGGTGCCCCGAAATGTACCAGAAATTCACACCTTCCGTTCGTTCAAACGTTTCGATAAAGAAAAGTTTACGAGTGCAGGCTCTCACATTGACTGGAGTGCGTTTTATGAAAGTGGTAATGTTGAGTTTATGTGGAAATTTTTCAAAGATGCATTTGTAGACGTATGTGATAGTAATGCCCCTAGAATATCAGTTCGGAAAAAGATAAAATGTGCTCCATGGATAGATAGTGAATATATAGATCTCGCAAGAGAGAGAAACTTCCTGAAAAATAGATTTGATGCTACAGGTGACCCTAATGACTGGGAAGAATATCGAAGAAAACGCAATATGTTGAACAAATTTAACAAAAAACTCAAAAAGCGTTACTATTATGAACAGTTTAAGTTGTGTAATGGAAATTCAAGCAAAACTTGGAAAATCATGAAAAAGGTAATTCCTAACGTGAAAACAAACAAGGTCAAACTGACAAAGGATGAAACGGATGTCTGCAATCCGGTTGATGTAGCGAACCTATTCAATGAACATTTTACTTCTCTGTGCAAAGAGACAGGGCCTGTCTCTTCTTTAAACAGTACTTCGAAATACACCGACATGCAATATCAGTTTGTTAATATTACCGAAGATGATGTTATAAAAGCATTGAGAAATATAGATGAGAAGAAAGCCCCAGGACTTGATGATATGCACCCACGCCTACTTAAAGCAGGTGTAACGTTCATATGCAAACCCCTGACGTATATTTTTAACATGTCACTTAGAACGGGTAGTATACCAAAGGAGTGGAAACAGAGCAGGGTGACACCACTTTATAAAAGTGGAAACAAAAAGGATGTTGCTAATTATAGGCCTATTTCAGTTCTCTCTCATGTAATGAAAATATTGGAAAAACTTGTTTATGGTCAGTTGTATACTTATTTCGAAAATAATGATTTGTTAAGTAACTGGCAGTCGGGATTTCGACCAATGCACTCCTGGCACACTGTGCTAGTTGACGTGAATGATTATATTCTGAGAAACATTGATGAAGGGTATCTGACCGGTGCAGTTTTTCTTGATCTTAAACGTGCTTTTGACTCAGTGAATCATAGTATTCTGACTGAGAAACTGTCCAAGTATGGCTTCAGTGAGAGTGCGCTCTCATGGTTCATCAGTTACTTCACCGCGAGGGAACAATGCGTGTCTGTCAATGGGGTAATGTCGGATCTTAAGTCTGTTCAAACAGGTGTACCACAGGGGTCACTTTTGGGCCCGTTGTTGTTTTCCGTCTACATCAATGACCTGTGTCAATTGCCCTTTGACTGTAATACCAAAGTATGTTTGTATGCGGACGACACAGCCGTATTTGTCCGCTCGAAGAATGGCAATGTTATTTCAGAGCTGCTTCAAATGGAAATGACCAAAGTCTGTAAGTGGATGGATAGAAATGCTCTTTCATTGAATACTAAGAAAACAAAAGTAATGCTATTAGGCTCTAAACGGAAAACAAAGGGAATTTCTTTATCAGTGAAGCATGGAAACGAACCCATTGAACAAGTGCACGATTTTAAGTACCTTGGCGTTATAATAGACAGTCATTTGATTTGGGCCAAGCACATTGACTGCATAGTGCAGAAGATTTCTAGGACGATCTGTTACCTCTCAAGGACAAAGAGTTATCTTCCGGGTGAAATACTTAAAATGTTATACTGTAGGATGATCTTACCTCACCTTGATTACTGCAATGTTGTATGGGGAAGTGCAGCCAGTTATTACATAATGAGGTTACAGAAACTACAGAATAGATTCGCTCGATTAGTACTTAAGGCAGACTGTTTGACCCCGCATAAGATAATGCTTCATAAATTAGATTGGCAGTCAGTCACCCAGAGAATCCACTATCAAAATTGTGTCCTTGTATATAAAGTCGTCAACGGACTTTCCCCAACATATTTGCACTCTTTGTTAACAAAACGAAATCCGTATTTTCAAACTAGATATGCAATTAGCTGTCCTCTCAATATTAATCTTCCCAGAACTGAATATTACAAGAAATCTTTTCATTATCGTGGATCTCAAATTTGGAACAATTTACCTGATTTCATGCCACCTCTGTTAACTCTTTCAAACAGCAATGTAAAATGCTTAGCTTAATCGATAGACTTTAGATATTTTGTGCACATGAGTATGGTTGTGTGTAAGCATGTGTGCAAGTGGTTGCAGTGTGTGTGCGTGCGCGTGCACTTATGTGTATGTGTACGGCTTTGGGTGTGTGCCGGTGTACTGGCGTGGAAGTGAAACTGTATGTGTGTGTTGGTGTGTGAGTGTGAGTGTGAGTGTGTGTGTGTGTTTGTATTTGTGTGTTTGTATTTGTATGAGGTCTTTTCTTATACCATTATTCTATATCTCTCCTGGATTTGACTGTATTGTTTTGTTCCTTTTATGTTTCATTGGCTGGTGTAAAACCCTAGTCTTGTGAACGATCTATATGGACCTTGTAAGCTTGTGTTTTATGTTCCCTCTTTGTTTGTAATTTTGTGTTTTTTACTTAAACTGTATTTTGCACGTGATGCAGGGCCCCTTGGCAGAGCAGTTCCGAGTGAGCTGAAAGGGCTACCCTGCTAAAAGAAAACTGAATAAATAAATAAATAAACACACACAACCACACACACCCCCCCCCCCACACACACACACACACACACGCAGAAAAATACATGCAATGCACACACACGCACATACAAGCACACATGCACACGTACGCACAAACACACACACATGCACATGCACACAGACACACACACACTCACACACACACACACACACACACACACACACGCTCAACCTTTTTAGCATCATAACTCTCTCTCTTGCTCTGTGTGTGTATATGTGGTGTCTGTGTGTGTGTCAAGGGTTCAACATCATTGACACCAATTGTTCACCTGAACACTCTCGTGAGGCTCTCACCTGTAAGATGGCCGCTGAGTACGATCACTTCATGGCCTCCAATAAACAGTGAGTGTATTTCTGCAGTGCACTGAGGTAGCCATGTTGAGTCTCGGACCAAGTGATATTTCTTTCTTTTGAATCAAATCTACATTTCATTCAAATTTGTGTTTTCTTTTTCAAACATTAAAGATGCTTTATAGTCCATTCACACACTGATGTTTGGTTGTGGGTTTGGGCATATTTCTTATTTTGGAGACTGGGGTTTGGTCACTGAGGTTAAAAAACAGCAATCCTGAAGGACACTCATGGTATATCCACTGTGCATGATAAGTAGATCCAGTATGTTCAACGTGCAACTAGATCCCATGTGATCCCCGTTTGTTGTTATTCAACAATGCCCAGTGTACATAACTGTTACAATAGTAATGCACTTTCATTCATTCATTCAATTTCTGTAACCATTAATACTAAATAGGGAAATAGGGTCACGTGGAGGCTGGTGCCCATCTCAGCCGACTCCGGGTGAGGACAGAGTACACCCTGGACAGCTCGCCAGGCCATCACAGGGCAGAAACACACTGATAGCTATGCGGTTACTCTTGACAAAAGTCAGCAATGGTTCTTTTACACGAGCCTTTCAGTATAGACAGTGAGAGACATGGCCGGCCTTTGATAACTCAGTTAGTTGCACTGGAGGTACAGTGAAAACCTGTTGAGAGTGGAACCCCCAACCTTGGGATCAGTGATCCAGCTCCTTTACCAGCAGGTCACCACTGTCCCCAGTGATGCACTTACACATCATTTTACACTGTATTCATCCACTTTACAAACACTTTATTTCTCTATCATGTGCCCCACTGAATACGGTTTGTAAGTTTTTAGTACCGTGTATACTATGTGATGAACTTGGTGTCTGTGAGACAATGCAGGTACTTGGCTCTAATTTTATAACATTAAAAGACCCTTTTATCAAAAAGTAATGAAACCATCATCTTTTAGGACAAGTGTGAAAGTAAATATTATATAAGATCACATTCAGTTGTGGAAACACCACCTTCTTCTTCTTCTTCTTTTCCTTTCGGCTGTTCCCTTCAGGGGTCGCCACAGCGAATCATCTGCCTCCATCTCACCCTATCCTCTGCATCTTTTTCTCTTACACCAACTGCCTTCATGTCCTCCTTCACCACATCCATGAATCGTCTCTTTGGTCTTCCTCTAGGTCTTCTGCCTGGTAGTTCCAACCTCAATATCCTACTACCAATATACTCACTGTCCCTCCTCTGTACATGTCCAAACCATCTCAATCCAGCCTCTCTGACTTTGTCTCCAAAACCTCTTACATGTGCTGTCCCTCTGACATGCTCATTCCTGATCCTATCCATCCTCGTTACTCCCAAAGAGAACCTCAACATTTTCATCTCTGCTACCTCCAGCTCTGCCTCCTGTCTTTCCCCAGGGCCACTGTTTCTAAACCATACAACATCACACCGGACACTTTTCTCCAACCATTCCAACCAGCCTACACACGCTTCTTCACCTCTTTTCCACACTCTCCATTGCCAGTTGTGGAAACACCATGTGTTCATATTTAACCTCAATATCATCTGATAAGATTGTATCATCATCATCATCTTCCGCTAAGTCCAGGTTCGGGTCGTGGGGGCAGTAACCTAAGCAAAGAGGTCCAGACGTCCCTCTCCCCAGCCACCTCCTCCAACTCTCCCAGGGGGACACCGAGGCGGTCCCAGACAAGCCAAGAGACATAGTCCCTCCAGCGTGTTCTAGGTCGACCCTGGGGTCTCTTCCCGGTTGGACATGCCCGAAACACCACACCAGGGAGGCATCCAGGAGGCATTCTGACCAGATGCCTGAGCCACCTCAACTGGCCCCTCTCAATGCGGAGGAGCAGCGGATCGACTCCGAGCTCTCCACGGATGGTAGACCTTCTCACCTTACCTCTAAGGGAGAACTTCGCCACCCGGCGAAGGAAGCTCATTTCAGCCGCTTGTATCCATGATCTTGTGCTTTCGGTCACGACCCAAAGCTCGTGACCATAAGTGAGGGTTGGAACGTACAGTGGTATGAAAAAGTGTCTGAACCTTTTGGAATTTCTCACATTTCTGCATAAAATGACCATCAAATGTGATCTGATCTTTGTCAAAATCACACAGATGAAAAAACAGTGTCTGCTTTAACTAAAACCACCCAAACGTTTATAGGTTTTCATATTTTAATGAGGATAGCATGCAAACAATGACAGAAGGGGGAGGAATAAGTAACTGAACCCTCTGCCTAAGGAGACTTAAAGAGCAATTGAAACCAATTTTTACCAAACAATTTAAGTCAGGTGTGTGCCCAATCACTGAGTGGCTTAAAGCTGCCCTGCCCACTATAAAACACACACCTGGTAAGAATTGTCTTGATGAGAAGCATTGTCTGATGTGCACCATGGCTCGCTCAGAAAAGCTTTCTGAAGACCTGCGATCAAGAATTGTTGATTTGTATAAAGCTGGGAAAGGATACAAAACCATCTCTTAAAGTCTGGATGTTCAGCAATCGACAGTCAGAGAAGTTGTCTACAAATGGAGAGAGTTTGGCACTGTTACTTCTCGCTCACTGACTCGCACCACAGACCCAGACATACATGCATACACACACTCTCACACACACAATCATTCATTTTCTGACCCACTTAATCCTAATTAGAGTCGCGGGGAGGCTGGCGATTTTTTATTATTATTTTTTTCTAAATGTGTAAACACACCCACACAGTCCCTCAGACACACACACACTTCACTCACAAACACATTCACACATACTCACCCACTCATTCACACACTCATTCACACACACATACCCGACAGACAGACAGACAGGCACACACTCAAACTCACAGACACATACACACATTCATTTACACACATACTCACACACAGACAGACTTAGACACACACATTCATTCACTCACACACACACACACACACTCAGACAGGCACACTCATACACACACTCACTGTCACACACACACACACACATACATACACACTCAGAGACACACACACACACACACACACACACACACACACACACACATACATACACACATGCATACATACACACCCTCAGTCACACACACACACACACACTCATTCACTCACATACTAGCTAACACACATACATACTCACTCAATCTCACACACACACACACACACATAAACACACACACACACACTCCTTTACTCACACACAGACATATATACACACATACACACACTCACTTATTCACACACAAACTCTCACACACAAACTCATTCACTCACACACTCGATCACACACACACACACCCATTCACTCACACACACAGTCCCTCAGACAGACACACATACACACACACACTCACACACTCACTCACAGACACATACACACACTCATTCACACACTCACACACAGAAAGACTTAGACACACACATTCATTCACTCACACACACACACTCAGACAGGCACACTCACTCTCACACAAACACACACGCATACATACACACACTCATACACACATGCATACATACACACCCTCAGTCACACACACTCATTCACTCACACACTAGCTAACACACATACATACTCACTCAATCTCACACACACACACATAAACACACTGACTCTCTCACTCACACACATATTCATTCACACACATACAGACACACTCGGATACACACACACGCGCACGCACACACACACACTCCTTTACTCACACACAGACATATACACACATACACACATACACACACTCACTTATTCACACACACACAAACTCTCTCTCACACACAAACTCACACACTCGATCACACATACACACATACATATATACATACACATACACTCACACACACACACACACACACACACACCCATTCACTCCCACACACAGTACCTCAGACACACACACTTCACTCACAAACACATTCACACATACTCACCCACACATTCACACACATACCCGACAGACAGACAGACAGGCACACATACACACTCACACACTCAAACTCACAGACACATACACACACTCATTTACACACATACTCACACACTCACACACAGACAGACTTAGACACACACATTCATTCACTCACACACACACTCAGACAGGCACACTCATACACACACTCACTGTCACACACACTCATTCACTCACTCACACACACACACACACACACATTCACTCACACACAGATAAATACACACACTCACTCTCTCTCACACACACAGAGACACACACACACGCACATTCACTCACACACTAGCTAACACACATACATAGTCACTCATTCACACACACACACACACACACACACACACACACACTCTCACACGCATACTCATTCACACATACACTCAAACTCACAGACACATACACACACTCATTTACACACATACAGACATACATACTCACACACTCACTCACAGACAGACTTAGACACACACATTCATTCACTGACACACACACCGACTCATTCACTCACTCACACACACACTCATTCACTCACACACTAGCTAACACACATACACACTCAGTCACTCACTCACTCTCACACACACACTCCTTCACTCACACACTAGCTAACACACATACACACTCAGTCACTCACTCACTCTCACACACTCCTTCACTCACACACAGACATACACACATTCACTCTCTCTCACACACACACAGACACACTCACACACTAGCTAACACACATACATTGAGTGACTATCACACACACTCCCACACACATACTCATTCACACATACACACACTCATTCACTCTCGCACACATACACTCACACACTCATTCACTCACACACAGACAGACTTAGACACAGACACACACATCATTCTCTCTCTCACACACACACACACACACACACACACACACACACTCAGACAGGCACACTCCATACACACACACAATCACCGTCACACACACACACACACACACAGACAAATACACACATTCACTCTCACACACAGAGACTCACTCACACACTAACCAACACACATACATACTCACTCAATCACACACACACACACACACACACACACACACACACACACACACACACACACATAAACACACTCCCACACACATACTCATTCACTCTCACACTCATAAATACACACACACACACACACTCATTCACTCACACACAGACAAATACACACAATCACTCACACATTCTCTCTGTCACACACACACACACACACACACACACTCATTCACTCACACACTAACTCACACACACACACACATACTCACTCAATCACACACACACACACACATAAACACACTGACTCTCTCACTCACACATACTCATTCACACATACAGACACACTCGGATACACACACATACACTCACACACACAAACTCTCCCTCACGCACACTCATTCACACACACTCACAGCAACACACACACAAACTCATTCACTCACACACTCGATCACACACACACACACACACACACATACACTCACATAAACACACTCACACACACACACACACACACACACACACTCATTAACTCACACACACAAGCATACATACTCACACACATGCAGGCATACATACACACCCTCAGTCACTCACTCACACACACACACACACACACACACACTCTTTCACACACACACAGACTCACTCACTCAGACACATAGACACACTGTCATTCACTCTCTCTCACACATTCACACAGACACACACACACACACATAGACTCACTCACTCAGACAGATAGACACACACTCACTCACACACATACACACACACTTATTCACTCACACACTCATTCACTCACACAATCACACACGCCCACACTCAGACACACGCACACTCATTCACTCGTGCGCACACACACACATACTCTCACTCACACACACACACACACACACACACACAATACACACTCATACACACATGCATACATACACACCCCCAGTCACACATTCACACACTCATTTACACTCTCTCACATACACATGCATACACTCACTCACTCGCGCGCACACACACACTCATTCACTCACACACATGCAGGCATACATACATCAGATATACAGACGCACACATACTCACACACTCACATGCACATACACACACTCATTCGCACACACTCATTCACTCTCACACATACTCTCCCTCACACACACACATTGACGCACACAGACACTCATTCACACACTCACTCAGACACACACATACTCACACACACATTCACATGCACATACACACAATCGTTCACACACACAGATACGCACACTCGTTTTCACACACACACACTCACTCTTTCACTCAGTCACCCACACACACATGCACACACTCATTCAAACAAATACACACACTTTCTCACACACACACACACACACACAAACATACATACACACGCGCGCACACAAACACACAGATTCTCACACACACACACGCACTCACTGACACGCACATATGCACAGACTCACTCACTCGCACAACAGACACACACAGACTGAGACGCACACAGTCTCTCTCACTCACACACACACAAACACACTCACTCTCACACACACACACTCAGTGTACACAATTACTTGTGTTTATGTTCTGCTGTTGACAGCATTGGTTGCAGTTTATTGTCTCATTTGCACCTTTTTAACTTGCTTGCACCTTTTAATAGTGAGGGACTCGTATAAAATTTTGTAATAGGTGAACACAATAAGAATAAAAACTCTTCAATCTTTTGAATCTTGGTCCCATTTTTCTTTTTTGGGAACCTGGGGAAGAAAGTTCAGGACAGGATGCAAAAAAAAAAACAAAAACAAAAAAAAATCTCTGGTTTGGTCACAGAGGAATGGTTCATCAATATTTCAGACATGTGGTTTTAGTGAATGGTGTGTGTGTGTGTGTGTGTGTGTGTGTGTGTGTGGTTCTTCTCTCTGTATTGTAGGTGGCTGTGCCATGTTGATGATGATAACTACCTGAATCCAGGTGCGCTGCTCTCTCTCCTCTCTGAATTCTCATTGGACAAAGATGTGTATGTGGGTAAACCAAGTCTGGATCGCCCAATCAAAGCTCAGGAGCTCCTGATCAGCAATAAGACAGTAAGTTATATCCTATAAGGTACCACAGCTAGTAAAATATATTTGATGATATTGAAACACACAGAAACACACTCATTGAAAAACAAGACACACGCCACAGATAATCACTCTCTCTCACACACACACACACACATACACTCACCCCAACACACAGGCTTTTGAAATAGACACAGAATGGTATTGTACTGTTTTTTTTTTCTTTTTTTTTTTTTCTTTGGTAATTGGCGTATGTGTTTCTGTGTGTTTGTGTGAATGTGTGAATTAGCGTGATGTGGAGTTTTGGTTTGCTACAGGAGGGGCAGGGTTCTGTCTCAACAGGAAATTAGCAGAGAAGATGGCTCCATGGGCAAGGTCTGATTATTTCCACATTTTATTGACTTTATTTCATTTAGATTACTCCAAGAGGGACTGTGTGTGTTTGTGTGCGTGTGTGTGTGTGTGTGTGTGTGTGTAAAACAGTGTGTGACCACCACATTTTTTCACCACCTGTATCTTTCACTTACTTTCTGATGTGTGTGTTATTACATGTAGAATTTAGAGCAATTAAATTGTCCCGTGAAATCAGCAAAGCACGACAGACAACAACATAAACTATATACAATTTGATAATATGGACAAAATAAGACAAAATAATAGCTTACATCTTAGAGCTAAACAACATACAAATTAAACAAAGGGTTCCATAATCACCAAGCACATGCAGCATGTTAAATTTAGAGATGGCGTGCGTGCTGGCGGGGAAAGGCTTCGAATCCCGCGTGTTGAAAGAAACAAAATGATTAACATCCTCGCGTGGGCTGTGGGTGAACGTGGATGATGGACTTTAGCGATGAAGTCCCGAACGACGAAACTTAGGTGACGTGCGTTCCATGATCTGACGTGCGTTCCATGATCTGCCTTGGATGAGATGATCCGCCGCGATGAATTTCCTGTGTGCCGAAGAGACCCGGAGAGAATTCTTAGGTGATCTGTGTCAGCTGAAGAGACCCAAAGAGACTGGAGCCAGTCAGCAACAGGTCCTTAATATAGATTCCCTGAACTTCCAGAGGTTCCATTCTGGAAAATTCCACATCACCTGACCCGCCACCAGGGTGCATGCGCAACTAGGTCTATGCTGGAAGTTTCCCTAATGGAAAGTTTCAGACCCAAAACAGCTGAGTCATACCATGTGTCCCTATTTACAACACATTAACTGAATATAATTACACTTGTTTATACAGTCACGTTTATATTTGCATTTATTTACATGCCCATAACAGTGTGTGTGTGTGTGTGTGTGTGTGTGTGTGTGTGTGTGTGTGTGTGTGTGTGTAGTGGAACCAAGTTAGAACACACCTCAGCTCTAATCAGACTTCCTGATGACTGTGTAATTGGTTTCATTGTGGAGAGGCGACTGGGTGTGTCCATGATCCACAGTGACCTGTTCCACTCTCACCTGGAGAACCTCTTACTGCTCACACCTGAACAGATTCTCACACAGGTCAGCGCATATCAGCCAAGCAGCTCAGGGCACTACACTCAGACTTACACATGTCAGCCAGTCAAGCTCAGACTATCATAGATGTTCACCAAAATGTATACATGTAATGTGTGTGTGTGTGTGTGTGTGTGTGTGTATGTGTGGGTGGGTATGTAGGTTACTCTGAGTTATGGTTTGTTTGAAAATAAAATGAACAGCGTAGGACTGAGAGGAGGTTTCAGTACGGAGGAGGATCCATCAAGGTAGCATTCTGTTCTTAATCTCCCATTATCATCTCGTTCACCATGTGTATCAGATGATAATAATAACATGAGGTTAGAACTTACACTTTACTCAGATTCAGAATTAAAAGAATGAAGATTACAA
Source organism: Plotosus lineatus (assembly GCA_024760905.1). Lineage (NCBI taxonomy): Eukaryota > Metazoa > Chordata > Actinopteri > Siluriformes > Plotosidae > Plotosus > Plotosus lineatus. The sequence goes on from CM045748.1 coordinate 1,127,131, forward strand.
GATAATCAAATGTACACAGATTTTAATCAGATTATCAATTAAAGACAAAAAAAGCAATCAGATTGCAATTAGTTCACAGCAGAATATATACGTAAATTAGATTTTTATCATGGTATGGATTGGAAGAGAAATGGGTTAGGAGTCATCTTGAAGGAGGGGTTTGTCAGGAATGTTCTAGAAGTGAAAAGAGTGTCAGATAGAGTGATGAGTCTCAAGTTAGAAATTGAAGGTGTGATGTTTAATGTTGTTAGTGCTTATGCCCCACAGACAGGATGTGAGCTAGAAGAGAAGGAGAAATTCTTGAGTGAGTTAGATGAAGTGATGCATAGTACCCCTAGAGGTGAAAGAGTGGTCATTGGTGAAGACGTCAATGGACATGTTGGGGCAGGCAACAGAGGAGACGAGGAAGTGATGGGCAGGTTTGGTATCCAGGGTAGGAACACAAAAGGACAGATGATAGATTTTGCAAAAAGGATGAAAATGGCTATGGTGAATACTTTCTTCCAGACATGACAAGAGCATTGGGTGACTTATAAAAGTGGAGGTAGGAGCACACAGGTAGACGACATCTTGTATAGACAATGTAATTTGAAGGAAGTCAGTGTCTGCAAAGTAGTAGTGGGTGAGAGTGTTGCCAGAGAGCATAGGATGGTGTGCGGGATGATGCTGATGGTAAGAGAGGTAAAGAAGGCAAAGGCAGAGCACAAGACAAAGTGGTGGAAGCTGAAAAAGGCAGAGTGCCGTGCTGTCTTCAAGGAGGAGTTGAAACAGGCTTTGGGTAGTCAGGAAGTGCTTCCAGATGACTGGACAACCACAGCAAACGTGATCAGGGAGTCAGGTGGAAGAGTGCTGGTGTGTCCTCTGGAAGGAAAGTAGATAAAGAGACTTGGTGGAAGAGGTTAGCTAAGAAATGGGACTTTGAGAGGACTGAAGCGAGTAAACAGAAGTATAGGGAGACACAGCATAAGGCAAAGGTAGCGGTGTCAAAGGCCAAACAGCGGGTATGTAATGACTTGTATGCAAGGTTGGACAGTAGGGAGGGAGAAAATGATTTATACAGGTTGGCACAGCAGAGACATAGAGATGGCAAGGACGTGTAGCAAGTTAGAGTGATTAAGGTCACAGAGGGAAATATATTGACTGATGACGGAAGTGTACTAGGAAGATGGAAAAAGTAATTTGAAGAGCTGATGAATGAGGAAAATAAGAGAGAACAAAGAGTATAAGAGGTGACCATTGAGGACCAGGAAGTAGCAAAGATAAGTAAGGATGAAGTAAGGAGGGCATTGAAAAGGATGAAAAGTGGAAAGGCAGTTGGTTGTGATGACATACCTGTGGAGGTATGGAAGGGTCTAGGAGAGGGAGCAGTAGACCTTTTGATAAGAACATGCCACAAGCTCTTAGAGAGTGAGAGGGTGCCGGAGGAATGGAGGAGAAGTGTGCTGGTCCCCATTTCTAAGAACAAGGGAAATGTGCAAAGCTGAGGCAACTACAGAGGATAAAGTTGATGAGCCATACGATGAAGTTATGGGAAAGAATAGTGGAAGGTAGACTGAGGGAAGAGGTCAGCATTTGTGAACAACAGTTTGGTTTCATGCTAAGAAAGAGCTCAAACAGAAGAGTTCAAAAGTGGATGTGGGACTGCATCATGGATCAGCTCTGAGCCCCTTCTTGTTAGCTATGGTGACGGACAGGCTGACAGAAGAGGTTTTTATATATATATATATATATATATATATATATATATATACACACACACACACACTAGTATATCCCTTCCTTCCTTCCTTTCGGCTTTTTCCCTTTCTCAGGAGTCGCCACAGCGAATCATCCGATTCGCACATTTGATTTAATATATATATACGCGCACGCACACACACACAGCCCCCTAGTTACGAAATTAATCCATTCCAGTGCCTTTTTCGTAACGCGGGAGTTTCGTCACTTAGGAGTCGCATTTTACATGTTAAATGCCTGATTTGTTCCAAGGCTCCCAAGACCACCACATAAAACCTTTAAAAATTATAAAAGTGCACCAATTTTGTATGAAATATGTGTTAAAAGTAAAAGAAAATTATTTATTAAATCATTTAAACGTTTTATTAACATATTAAACCATTTTGTTAACATATTTATTAATTAAAACCATTATTAAACATTTTTATTAACACACACGTCTATCTCTCTCTCTCTCACACACACACACACACACACACACAAAATACAGCACTCATTAAATATGAATTGTATACACATTAAATGTTTATTGTGGAGCTGCGGGCCATGCCCACAAGCAGAACGCCGTTTTAAGATGTGGAATTCAAAGCGCATTCCCTGCTTGACAGATCGGACGTCCCAACTCAACTTTAACTTGATTCCTCGAGGTATCAGAGGTCCATGTTTATTAAACATTTAAATTATTGAATTAGACAACTTAAAAAACTAAACTAAAGAGTTAAGCCTCCTGTCTCCATTTCTCTCTCACACAACACACATGCACACTCTCTCTCACTCTGCTGGTAAATGTTAATATCCGCTCACCCACTTCAATTCTTAAAGCGGCAATAAAAAATCTTGAATCTCCATGGACCATGATGTTTGCAGATGATATTGTGATCTGAAGTAAGAGCAGAGAACAAGTGCAGGAAAATCTAGAGAGGTGGAGGTATGCCCTGGAAAGGAGAGGAATGAAGGTTAGTCTCAGTAAGACAGAATAGATGTGTGTGAATGAGAAGGACCCAAAAGGAACGGTGAGGTTACAGGGAGCAGAGATAAGGAAGGTGGAGGATTTTAAGTACTTAGGCTCAACAATCCAGAGCAATGGAGAGTGTGGAAAAGAGGTGAAGAAGCATTTGCAGGCAGGTTGGAATGGTTGGAGAAAAGTGTCCGGTGCGATGTGTGATAGGACGGTATTGGCACGAATGAAAGGAAAAGTGTACAAGATGGTGTTGAGGCCAACGATGTTGTATGGTTTAGAAACAGTGGCACTGAGGAAAAGATATGAGGCAGAGTTGGAGGTAGCAGAGATGAAAATGTTGAGGCTTTGGGAGTAACAAGGATGGATAGGATCAGGAATGAGCACATCAGAGGGACAGCACATGTAAGATTTTTTTACAGACAAGTTAGAGAGGCTAGATTGAGATGGTTTGGTATGTACAGAGAAAGGATATTGAATGTATTGGTAGTCGGATGCTGAGGTTGGAACTACCAGGCAGAAGGTCTATCGGAAGACCAAAGAGGAGATTTATGGATGTGGTGTGCAGGAGGAAATGAAGGTAGTTGGTGTAAGAGAAGATACAGAGTGGGTGAGATGGAGGCAGATGATTTGCTGTGGCGACCCCTGAAGGGAACAGCCGGAAGTAAAGGAAAATACCTAAATTATATTATAATTAATACATATCATCTCAAAAGATATTGCCAGACAATCATAATGGAGTACAATCAGATCAGAGAGTTCTCCACCTGTACTGATGTGATATAATCAGAGCATATAATGAGTTTATAATCCAGTGATTAGATTTGGAACTGATTTTGTTTTTTTCTGTTTTTGAGGTTTAAAACACTCCACTGTTTCCTGTATCCTCTGACCAGCTGGTGTCCAGAAGCATGAACAGGCCTCAACTCCCAGAATTCTCTCTCTCTCTCTCTCTGGGTGCATGCAGGGAGTGTTTGTGAGTGTGGGTGAGAGCGTGGATGTTTGCAGGGAGCGTTATGTTCTCTTTTTTCATTTGGTTTACTTTTCGCTTTTATTTCTTTCTTAGTTTCGTTTATAATTTTCTTTGTTTTCTGTGGGAATGTGGTAGAGGTGGATATGGAGGTAGAGGTGGAAGAGGCTACTTGTGCTCAGCACACCAATAAATGTCTGTTGGCTCCAGGTTAAAGAGGCTGACTCTCCAACAGGCCATTAAAATGATCTCAATGGTCAGCTGCACGGTGGAGGACTGTGTTCTGGCTGTGGGTGAACTGGTCGGTTTTGACAGCTTGAAATCGGTGTCGGGGATGAACAACAGGGTGGTGGTGTTCTTGGATTGTATGGATTAAGTGAGCCAGGTTGTAGAGAGCGGGGTTGTGGTTCAGGGAACTTTCACACCCGTTTTCTTCCTGGTAAGCCCTGCCAGGTGGGTCATCCTCTCCACTATCCCTCCTTTCATACAAAACAAGGTTTTGGAGAGGGAGTGGTCCTAGTACGGTTATCTCAAATTAAAATGATGTCATTAAACTGCAAGTCCCCTCATCTGAGGCATGCCGTTTCCTTCAGGCGTCAGGCTATGATGATCATAAAAAGTCCCGGCACAGACACACAGGTGGAGGGAGCAAATAAAAGAAAGATCACAGAAACAGAAAACAGCACCAATAAAGTTAAAAAGGCTTCCAAGGAGGAGGAAACCTCTCTGTCCCAGGGTCGGTCTGAAAGTGAGGAGGATGACACAGACAAAAATAGGCATAGAAACTGGATATACCATTCAGAAATTTAAAAATTCTTACAAGACATCAAAGGTTTTAGAGTCAAGGTTGAAAATTTCTTTCCTGATCTTAAACTGTTCTTAGACTCTGTCCATTTTAATATGAGAAAGACAGGTGATCCCAGACAGCCAGGTTTCACAGATCACGAAGTTTTTAGACTGAAAAAAAAAAAAAAAAAGTCTTGAAGATTAAAAATCAACTCACTGAAGATGATTAAAAGGTTTTCCATTTGCTATATTTCAACCTGCTTTTTTTTTTTTCATTGTTCTGTTCTTCCCTCTTTTTTTTTTATGTCCGACATGTGCACTTTTAAAATTGCCACATTAAACATAAACGGAGCGAAACAAAACATAAAAATAGCCATAATTTTTATTTTGATTAAAAAAAAACAAAAAAAAACTGAATGTTGTTTTTCTCTAGGAAACCCACAGTATGGTGGACAATGAAGGTGACTGGAGGAGGGAATGAAACCCACAGGTTTATTTGTTATAAAAGTGGTAATAGTGGAGGGGCAGAGTTTTATTTTCTTGAGATTTTACCCCTGTTTCTGTTACTGTTGAAGATGCAATAGCGGGTCACATTTTAAAAATCACAGCAGAGCTGGAAAGGGTTAAAATATTGTTTTAAAATGTTTATGCTTCAACCGCAGCACAGAGAGACTTCTCTTCTTACACGCCCTAGACGCTGTGATCCAGAGGTGCAGTCGGGAGGAGTATCTGATTATTGGAGATTTTAATTGTACAGAGAATCATATCGTGAGAATCATACACCTGACTCCACTCAAACGATGGTCCGTGGCCAGGCTCAATAGGTTTTATTGTTTTAAACGTCATTTTAATGTTTCAAAAATGGTTCCATTGGGCCGGTGGGCTTTTTAGACCCTTCATTGGTCGAGTGCTGCGTTTTAATCAACAACTTCAGTTGTGGAAGTGCAGACTGACATTTTAACAACAATACTTTTAACTGATGGAGGTTTCAGAGAAGCTTTTACTGTTTTTTGGAACAATTTTAGAAAAACAAAGGCCAGTTTTAGTTCTTTGCAGCACTGGCGGGACATTGGAAAAAGCAAAATTAAATCTCTGTGCCTGCAATACACTCACAATGTCTACAAAAACCTGGTCAGATTCATTAAAGATTTGGAAAGAGATGGTGAAGCTGCAAACTTTCTCAGACTCCACAGGAGAAAGAATACATCTTGAAGTCTTCAAAGCTAAAAGATGCGTTAGGTGACTTGCTGGGTGTGTCCACCAGGGGTGCTGTGGTACACAGTCAGTTCCAAAATATTAATCTGATGGATGTCAGCCCAAAGAAAAAGTAAGAGGGGACATCCATAGTATCCAGGCTGATACACTGCCTGCGCTCTGGCGATGGATGGCTGCTCCAGGACTCTGCAGAAATTTGTAGGTACGCAGCAGGTTTCTGTGCTGAACTGTATCAATGTGAATATTCTGAGGAATCAAAAACATTGCATACGTTCCTCACTGGTCTGCCAAAGGGAGATGCCAACAGGAATCTACAGTCTAACAGCTCTCCGCAAGAACTGTTGGTGGCGCTGCAGATCCTCAAACTGGGGAAAGCCCCAGGCACAGAAGGCCTGCCAGACAACTTCTATAAAACCTTCTGGAAAGCGATTGGCAAGGATGGGAATTTTCCACCAATTGGCGGATTTTCGCCTTTTTGTAAGACAAATGGGTCATTTTCGAGATCGATGCAAATCCGGTGTAAAAATCTGGGGGGGGGGGGTGGCGTCATCACTGATCATCTGGTCATATTTTATCCAAATACGTGAGGTGCTACCCTCGTTTTGTTTATCTGTGTGGTTGTTGATCTCACCTAGTGGAGTGAAACACAGCTGGTTCTGGTTTATTGCACGTGTCAGGCATCGTAATATGATATGCCAGTCTGGTCATCTTGCTGTGGGCCCGTGGCACAGAGAGCAAATGTCAGATCATCAACAGAAGTGATCGAGCAGCATTATGTATAAATATGACTATGAATGATATTATTTCTCTTAATATAGTATTAAATTATAAACCTTTTGTGTACATTAATAAATTCTACTGATATTATTAAACTCGGTATGCTACGAATTAGGCCTACTGGTACACAGTTTAAAGCAAGGTTCGGGAACCTATGGCTCGTGAGCCAGATGTGGCTCTTTTAATGACTGTATCTGGCTCTCAGATAAATCAGGTGTCCTTTCTTAACAGAATAACGAATACATAATTTCACTGTCATTTAAATAAAAATACAAAAAAGCCATCAAATAAAACAAAAACATGAATAAATCTCACGCATTTAAATCCATCATCTATTTTCAACGCCACGTCACTGTGGCGCGAAGCGTAGAGCCAATCCTTTCTGTATGTGGGCAGGTCCGATACCTGGAAACTCAAATTTTATTGGATTATAACAACAGCCACAGACTGTGTGTGTTGTTTTTGAGTAAAGCGATAAAGCTCCCTCGTTTTTGATCGGCTCATTTGCACAACGCCAAGCACAGCTGGCAAGCAAACAAATGGACGGACATGGAAAAACTTCAACCCACAGACCAGCTGACGCGCTTCCTGTCACATAAACACTGCCGTGTGTGAGTCCTCACCCCGTATCAACCAGAGTATAAAGCCATCAGCAACCCATGCAGCACCAGAAGTCGCATTAATAGTAAGCAGTGCTATAGTGGTGGCTACATGCCGCGTACCCACTTGTTTTAGTGGCTGAGTTGTCTGTACTGACTTCATTTGGTCTACTTTATAGTTGATCAACGTAAATTTCCACGACTGTGTAAATAAAAAGCGGAGATGAAGTGCTAAATAGTTTCAAAGCCAAAGCCACACTATCCTCGTGCTCCGTGCACCTCTGCCCACTTCGTGGATGAGGTGCTGCTGCATGCCTCGGTCGCTTCGCTGCCATCGTGCACTCACTTATTTTTTGACCACTACAACACATATAGTAAGAAATACTTTCCTTATTAATAAATAACTTCATTATGACAATGTAATTTAAAATAAATTCAGAGTCTTACTACTTACTTACTTACTTACTTACTTTTAACACAAGGGACACTCTCAGGGTGGTGGGTCCGCAGTGATGACATTTCACCACTACCTGTCAGCTGATAGCTTCCAGCTTTTCTCCTCTCTTTTCAGCCACAGCCAGTTTGGTGAGCTTTCAGCTGCTTGGCATACTGCTTTTACCGTTCTCTTCCTGTCCCTGCCCTTGACACCGAGGCTTCCTAATGTTCTCCATACGGACTGCACAGCGAATCCTCTAGCTCTTCTACAGGAAAAGCCAACACTTCCAACCTCGTTGCTGGCACTGTTCAACCAACTTAGTTTACTTGGCTTTCTTGCACTTCAACGCTTCCTCACATCTTGTTTCCCAGGGTACCATGAGTTCGACGATTGCAATAACAAGAGTTCTTTGCACACCAAATGACAATATCAGGCCTCAGAGTAGTCTGGACTACCTCTGGAAAGACCTACCTCTGGCCCAGGTCAACTATCATTTCCCATTGCTCTGACTCGTCAAACACTGATGATGTTGGTTGTGCCACTGTAGTTTTCATAGCCTCCCCCTCGTTGACGAAGTTGATACATTTTCTTGTTTACTTGGGGCTCCTATTCTTTCTCCTTTCTCTGTCTAAAATGTCAGCCAGTTCCTGTAGAACTTTGTCGTGTCTCCATCTATAGTGGCCTTGATTCAATGCTACATTGCAAGATACCAGCACGTGCTCCAATGTTCTAACTTTGCCGCAGAGTGCGCACTTTGGATCTTCTCTTAAGCCCCACCTATGCAAGTTAGCCAGTGATGGCAGGAGGTCATACACTGATCTCAGTAGGAAACTCAATCTGAATGGCTCGTATTGCCAAATCTCCACCCATGTAAGCTTACTTTCTGTAATTGTCCATCTTGCCCAAGCACCCTGTAGTACCAATTCAGCTGCACTTGTTTTGCGTGATTCCTCTTCATTCAACCTAGTAGTTCTGAGGCCCTGCCGTCCAACTGCTGTTGTGCCAATTATGTCTTTTAGTTTAAGCCTACTCTCTGCCTGATTTACTGCCTGGCTGGCTGACCACTTTCTTCTTGTACGGGTTTCTATGGCTGCCCTCCTAGTCATCTCATCTTTGGAGTTCTTCAGAGTCATCGCCGGTCTTGTTTTTGATGCCTTGTATTCTTCTACCACTGATGAGACTGGAAGTTGCAGTTGATTTGTTCTTCCATACAGACCCATGCTTACATGAGTGGCCAAGTCAAAATCCAGACTTGAACCTCATTGTAATGCTGTGGCATGACCTCAAGACAGCGATTCATGCCAGACATCCCAGGAATCTGACTAAATTACAGCAGTTTTGTAAAGAAGAATGAGCCAAGATTAGTCCTGATCGATGTGCCAGACTGATCTGCAGCTACAGGAAGCGTCTGGTTGAAGTTATTGCTGCCAAAGGGGTGGCCACAAAATATTAAATGTGATGGTTCAGTTACTTATTCCTCCCCTTTCTGTCATTGTTTGCATGCTATCCTCATTAAAATATGAAAACCTATAAATGTTTGGATGGTTTTAGTTAAAGCAGACACTGTTTTTTCATGTGTGATTTTGACAAAGATCAGATCACATTTGATGGTAATTTTATGCAGAAATTCTAAAAGGTTCAGATACTTTTTCATACCACTGTATTTCGTAGAGCATGAGTGACCACAGTAGTCTTGGTAATAGTCCATGCTGATACAGCCAAACCTTAAACTTGTCTGGCAACCCTGTCTGTTCTATTAGCTTTAGGTTTTGGAGGAGCTGACTTTTGACCTGTCGTATTGTTCTTGTTTTTCAGGCTTGCATTGTACCACTTCCCCAAACACTTGACTGGGTTATCCACAATGGATGGGATGATTTCACCTTGTACTTGAAGAGTGAATCTCTGGCTTACCCACCGCTTCCTGTAATGAGGCTCCTCGATTTCTTGGCCTTGAACTTCATCCTTGCCCAAGAAACAACTTCTTCTAGTGCTGCCAATATCCATATATGTGCTTGTGCAGGGGTTGTTGTTGTCAAAGTCATCTCATCCATGTATCCCCGGCTAGATGGTAAGTACACTCCCGAAGCTGTCATTGGGCCTCATGTTTCTTGTCTCCCTGCTTCTAAGATGAAATTCATTCCCATAATGAATAGTATAACATGAAATGGTGCAACCAATAACTATTCCTTTCTCCAACCTCTGCCACTGGGTCCTCTTGTCGCCAACAGAAAACCGCAACTGCATCCCATCCAAATAATTGGTAATAATTCCCTTGATTTGATCGGGAATATGGTAGCGATGTAGCGCCTCCTCAATCAGCTTATGGCAGATCGAGCCATATGCATTGGCCAAGTCCAACCACACCACTGTTAGATCCTGATTATTCACCCTTGCTTCTCTGATGAGCTGGCTGATGCAACATGTATGTTCTATGCATCCCAAAAACCCTGGAACTCCACTTTTCTGTACTGAAGTGTCAAGATACTTGTTTGCTGTTAGGTAAGAGCTTATCTGCTTGGCAAGGACATAAAAGAAGATTTTTCCTTCCACGTTCAATAGGGCTATTGTCCTAAACTGATCAACTCTCTCAGAGTTCTTTTCTTTCGGGATAAATATTCCTTCTGATTATTTCCACTAACTTTAGTACTTTGCCTTTCCTCCACACAAGCCTTAGCAGAGCCCAGAGTTTCCTCACTAGCCCAGGACACATCTTATATATTCTGTATGGGACTCCATTTGGTCCTGAAGCTGAACCTGATCTCGCCTTGCTCGCCACCTCTTATACTTCCTTTAAGATTGGTTCAGAGCTGGCGAGAGGAATTGTAGGCACCGGGACTGGTTCAGTCTTTTGACAGCTACCCAGGGGTTGGTTCCTTATTAGATCAGAGTGTGTTTCCCTGAGGTACTGCTCGATTACTTCCATACTGCTCTCTAAATTTCCTGATCGTTCTTTGTTGAGGAGTTTCTTAGAGAATTGAAATGGGTTGGCAATGAACTCAGCTGCTCTTTTCGCTTTCTTCTTCCTATTCTCTCTTGTTCTCTCAGCCTTCCTCAAAGTCAAGACATATTCCAAGATCATCGCGCAGTTGGCAGATACCCTCTTAGTAATGTCTTCATCTAGCTCTTTCCAGGCTTGCTTTTCTGATGTCTTGGGCCAGGCAAGTCTTTGTTTCCTTTCTGGGGAGTTTTTCCTAGCTGCTGTGCATGATGCAGTTACCTCTGTTTCTGTACTGATAAGTAACTAATGTCGTTTAAAATAAATTCAGAGTCTTATTATACTCTAAAATTGTTGGTCTTTTTCAATTGAGTTGTATTCAGTATGTGTATGTATATATATATATATATATATATATATATATATATATATATATATATATATATATATATATATATATATATAAGATAAGATACAGCTTTATTAATCTCACAATGGAGAAATTCACTGTTACAGGCTCTTGAGGTACCATCAGTAGGGGGTGCAAAAATAGATACAAATACACACATACATATATATTATAGAAGTAAATAAATAAATAGATACATAAATAATATAAATTAATAAACAATAAAAGAAAAGAAAAGAAGGGAGCAACTTTGTGGACTGGCCTATATTCAAGTGTATATGTATCTGAGGGCAGAGTAGATGGGTTGACAGTCAGTGGGGTAGATGTGGTTGATTAAAGTGCACGGGGTTTTTATTGCACATAACTGGTATTTTCACAGACAGTTACAAAGTGGTGTTGTACAGTCTGACAGCGGTGGGAATGAATGACCTGCGGTAGAGCTCCTACCTGCACTGAGGATGTCTCAGTCGTCCACTGAAGGAGCTACTCAGCCTCTCTACAGTCTGGTGCAGTGTATATATAATATATATATTAGTTTTAATTTCACATACTTTAAACCAGGGGTCAGGTTTGGACGTTAGACAATCAGAAGGAACAGGAAGAGAAAGCACAGAGGAGAGCTAAAAGAAATAAAGAACAGCCAAGCTCCTGTCGCTCGCAAAGAAGATTAAGCTTAAGAACTAAAACAACAAGAACGAGATTTGTAAATAGTGGAAATATTGAACATAGAAGTTAGTGTAAATGAACTGTTGTTCTCAAAGACACAAATTTTAAGAGTGGTCCCTTTATCTTGAAAGTTTAGAAGGTAAGATGATTGATTTTTTGTATTAAATACATATAATTTATTGTATGACTTTAAAAACACTATAAACATGTAACATCATATGCATATCTGCTTTTTTGTACATATACTGGTCCTTCTCAAAAAATTAGCATACAGTCCAGTGCTGCTTCTCTGTAGCCCAGGTCAAATGCTTCTGCCGCTGTTTCTGGTTCAAAAGTGGCTTGTGCACGGTGGCTCTGGATGTTTCTACTCCAGACTCAGTCCACTGCTTCCACAGGTCCCCCAAGGTCTGGAATCGGCCCTTCTCCACAATCTTCCTCAGGGTCCGGTCACCTCTTCTGGTTGTGCAGCGTTTTCTGCCACACTTTTTCCTTCCCACAGACGTCCCACTGAGGTGGCTTGATGGAGCACTCTGGGAACAGCCAATTCGCTCAGAGATTTCTTTCTGTATCTTACCCTCTTGCTTGAGGGTGTCAGTGATGGTCTTCTGGACAGCAGTCAGGTCGGCAGTCTTACCCATGATTGTGGTTTTGAGTAATGAACCAGGCTGGGAGTTTTTAAAAGCCTCAGGAATCTTTTGCAGGTGTTTAGAGTTAATTGGTTGATTCAGATGATTAGGTTAATAGCTCGTTTACACTACCTGAACATGATATGCTAATTTTATAGGAAGATAGGAATTTTGGGTTTTCATGAGCTGTATGCCAAAATCATCATCAGTATTAGAACAATAAAAGACCTGAAATATTTCAGCTGGTGTGCAATGAATCTAAAATATATGAAAGTTTAAGTTTTATCAGGGAGGTTGTGACTTCTTATTCTCTCTATCAGTCTGCGTAGTGCAAGTATGTACCCAACTGTAGATCTTCCTTCTCTGAACCCATTTTGGCTACATCTCACTAGTCCGTCCACACCTGGCCTTATTCGGTTTAGCAGCATCTTGTTAAAGACCTTGGCCACCAGTGAGCTCAGGCTGACACCCCTGTAGTTGCTCCCTAATCTAAGATCACCAAATTTAGGTATGGGAATGATGTTGAACAGGGACCACTGCTTCGGCTTTTTTCCCTGAATCAGTACTCTGTTACAGAAATCCAGGATGATCTTGTCCAGCCCCTCGCATCTATGCAAAACTTCTGGTGGAATTCCATCCTCCCCACTAGCCTTTCCTTCCAATAGAGATTTCCTGGCTTTCTCATATCCCCCCTGTTCAGTCAGGCCCTCCTTGATGTTGAGCTCCTCATACACAGTAGGAATTTCCTCATCCTCCTCTATAACACTAGGGGGATTTCCAAGAAGAGTTTTGAAGTGGTTATACCAGTTCTTTTTTCCTGTGTGTTTCCTTTCAGCTGTCCCTTTCTAGTTGTCTTTCTGTCAGTGATGTCATTGAGTTTCCAGCTCTGTCCATGCTTGCAGTTTGAATGGGCTCTCTCCACCCCTCCGATATTCTTGTTGAGATCTTCCTCCTCAACTGCTATGTAGCTTGCGTTCAACTTTTTTTTGGCTTGATTGTACTCTTGTCTGTTCTCTTCGATTGTGTCCTCCTTGTATTGCCCATACGCAACATTCAGCACATCTCTAACCTTCAACAACCTTGGTGTCCTCCGAATGTCTTGTCTTTCTTCCCCTTTTCCTGAGTGGGACCACTTTCTCTGCTGCCTCCTTAGTAGCCTTGATGAACCTCTCATGCCATTCCGTAGCAGTTTCAAGTTCCTGTAGTGGCTGAATCCTATTGTGTACCTCGAGTGTGTACTGCTCTTGCATGTCTTTTCTGGTTTTGAACAGGTTCAAGTTGTACTGCCATTTCCTTGGCTCTGCTTTCTTCTTCTGCAGGCTCAGTCTTACCCTGGCAGATACAATTCTGCAATCCGAGCCGACGTTTGCAAAGGAACTGTATGCCTCCACATTCAGCATGCAGTTGCGCCACTTTCTACATATAAGGACATGGTCTAGCTGGCACATGATGCCTCCTGGGCTGATGAATGTCCAAAGCTTACCTGCCTTCTTCCAAAAGTCAGTGCTAGAGATGACTAGGCCATTTTCACTTGCCAAATCCAACAGCTGTCTACCGTTTCCATTTGTTTCCTTGTGGAATGTGAATTTGGCATCTTGTGCTCATATTCTTGCACTGAAGTCCCCTACAACTATAAGTAGGTTGTGGGCTGGAATGGCTTCAATTGCTCTTGACAGGTCATCATAATGAGCTTTCACTGTGTCTTCATCTGTCGTGTTGGTTGGACAGTCGGTGATAATGATGCTTGTTGCTGGGTTCCCCTGGAAGCTTGCTGTTAGTATCCTCTCTGAGTTTGGTGTAAAGTCTGAGTTCAAGTACTTTAACCTTTCAAACGGTCTCCAAAAGTTATGAAATTACTAATCTTTTGGAGAGATAATTGATGTTAGATATTTCTAGGCACTTTTTATTATTACTTTAATTATTGTAGTAATAATTAAGTAATAATTAAGTATTAACTTCATTTGAACACGGGAATTGTGGAAGAGTACAAGAATAAAGAATACGCGTGTAAAATATCATTATATCAGTGGGTACTGATATGTGATTTATTCTAAAAAAGTGAATTATTCAACAACATTATAAATGTTCCAAAGTTTATTTTTAAATGTGTGTAATACCACCATTTAGTATTCCATTTTTCAATTTTTTTCTGAACAACCAGCACACATCACCACACTGGGTCACATGTTTGACCTGTGTGGTCCACACCTAGAGGACACCACTGCTCTGTCTGCTGCTGTTGGGATTTCTTTTGCGAGACTTCTGGGAAGCAAGCTGAGGGTCTGGAAAGACCAGCTTTCCCCAGCTGAGCACTCTAGCATTGTCTCCTGAAGCAACAGTGTTCTACCCCTCAGAGACACGGACCCCTTTCCAGTGGAGAGCCTCGCTCTGGATTTTAAAGACTGTTCTGGTTGGTTTTTAGAACATGGTATGTCAGGACCTATACGTCTGTGTAACACTTCAGGTAAAATAACGTACAAACTGATGGTGAAAGTGATAAATAGAGAGAAACTAAAAGGTCGACTGACACACCATGGAGGGTCAACCTGGGTTTGAAACCAGAAGTGGACCCTTCATGGAGAGACTGTACAAACCAGCGTTAACAAAAAGGGGTGGAGCCTTACAGTGGAGGGTTTTACATGGAGCTGATGCTCTGAGTGGTTTTGTGTCTATTTTAAATCCAGGTCTTGATGAAAGGTGTCGGTTCTATTCCCTCAGAAAGATGGCCTGACATTGTTTCCTGGACTGCAGCGGGCTGCTGTTTATGTGGTTAAAGAAGTGGTTCTGTGTGGATGGTGTGGTTTTTACTGAACTCGGGTGCATTCTGGGTTTTAGGTACCAACAAAAACAGAAGGTCAAATGCCAGCTCTCAACTTTCTGCTGGGCCAATCAAAAATGGCCATTTACCTGAGCAGGAAAAGTATAGGGATCATGTGACTGTGATGTGTAAATTATCTTGATCAGAATGATAATGAGCAGCATGATAATTGATTATAATTATTATTGTTTAATGAAAGACTTGGAGTCCTGTGAGAAAGTTTGGTGTGAAACTGACAGTTTATGCTATGTGAAGGAAGAAAAGCTGCTGTTTCACCAATATTGGTTTAGATAAGATTTCTGATGATATTGTTTTTTGTTAATATCAATTTGGTTAAGTTTGTGTTTTTGTTTGTTTATTGATTTATTTTTTGTATGTTTGTTTGTTTGTTCTAATTTAATATTTCTTTAATGTATTAATGTTGACGTGTTTGAATATAAACATTTAAATGAATCTAACATAATTTTTGCCATGGGATGTAAAAATGTTCATTCATGCTTTACAATGAGGTTTTTTCTATTGAAATGAAGTACTTTTTAAGTATTAAAATCTCTCGCTCTCACTCACACACACACACACACACACAAACAACAAGGACACATGCCATGTATCACAGTGTTGCCATGTTCTAGGGGTTTGTTCATTTCTGAAAATATATTTATTCATGTACAATCAGTGTTTATACACTTGAGAACTGATTTGATAATTTTTTCCAGGGAGGTGTGGGTCAGAAGTCAGAGCATCTCAGGCTCATAAATCATCCATATTTTATCTACACATCATCACCTGTATTTCATCCGAATGATCTTTTTGAAGCCCACGAGACGTGAAAACATCTCAAAACAATCTGATTATTCTGGAATCCTAGAATCAGAGCTGGATGTGCTTCCTTCCTGCTTTGTGTGTGTGTGTGTGTGTGTGTGTGTGTGTGTGTGTGAGAGAGAGAGAGAGATTTTGTAAAGAAAGTGTTTTTCTAAAATGTTAAAGGATGAGGACTTTTTAAAAAGTTTTGTGTAATTGCAGTAAAAATCCCTATTTAACACACACACACACACACACACACACACACACACATAGAGAGAGAGAGAGAGACTCCTACAGGCCGAGATTAAAATAAAGTTAAGTACACTTTTTAAAATAAAGTTCAGAACAATTTAATACTGCAGTTACATTCCTTAGAACTCAGATGCAGCTGGAATTATGTTTATAATAAGATTATAGACTATACAGTAGGATTTAAAATAGGCCAAAGTCCACAGACTAGGTACAACAAATGTTTTCATAATATTGAATACATAATACAATCCATAACCTCTCATTTATTAAAAAAACAAAACAAAAAAAAAAAACCCAACAAAAAAACAGGCTTCAATAAACACCTTGAAATACTACAGCCACATGGAAATGGTAAAGAACATTTAAAAGGCAATGGTGTAGTAGGTAGCTGAGGATGAAACAGACAAACACATTGCTGTAAATCAGACAGCTTCGGTGACAGGTGATACCTGTCCATACACTGCTGTTCATACCATGAAACTGCTGTTCATACAATGACCCTACTCTCTATCCTGTCACACTACAGTCCATTATATTACACTAATCACCATACCAGCATACTACTGTCTATGTGATTACACGACAGTCCAGTTCATAATACTGCTTTGCATACCCTTACAACACTGCCTATTCCATTACTGTCCATACAATTTGACTGCTGTTCAGACGATTACACTACGGACAATACCATCACACTGCTGTCTGTTTCATTTCGTTACTGTCCATGCCATTATGCTGCTGTTTGTATTATCACACCACTGTCCATACCATTATGCTGACAGACCTCGGTGTACCGACCGCCACCTGCAAATGGATTCTGGATTTCCTGACTGACAGACCACAGGTGGTGAGGATGGGAAGGAGGGTGTCAGGGAAGCTCACAGTCACTACAGGGCTCCTGCCTCAGTCCGAAACTCTTCACCCTGTACACACTCGACAATGTCTCCACCCAGGAAAATACCACCGTCGTAAAGACGACATCACCATCCTGGGCCTTATTAAGGGCAGGGACGAATCGGGCGAAAGGCGTCTGGTGAACAACATTCTAATCAATGGAGAGGATAACAAGCTCAGTGTAAACATAGATAAGTCAAAAGAAATAATAATGGACTTTAGAAAACCCTCCCCTGCAGCCACTCTTCATCAAGGGGACTGAGGTGGAGAAGGCCGACAGCTGTAGGTTCTTAAGTCTGCAAACAATATCAGATCTGACCTGGACTTTAAACACTACGGCCATAATGAAAAAAAGCCCAGCAGAAACTCTATTTCATCAGGATGTTCAGAAAAACCTGGCCCTCTCACCCAAGTCGACAAAGGGCTGATTGAAAGTCTTCTTTCTTCTTTTCATTTCAGCTGTTCCCTTCAGGGGTCGCCACAGCAAATGATCTGCCTCCATCTCTCCCTATCGTCTGCATCTTCTACTCTTACTCCAACGACCTTCATGTCCGCCTTCACCACATCCATAAATCTTCTCTTTGGTCTTCCTCTGGGCCTTCTGCTTGGTAGTTCCAACCTCAGCATCCTACTACCAATATACTCACTATCCCTCCTCTGTACATGTCCAAACCATCTCAATCTAGCCTCTCTGACTTTGTCTCCAAAACATCTTACATGTGCTGTCCCTCTGATGAACTCATTCCTGATCCTATCCATCCTCGTTACTCCCAAAGAGAACCTCAACATTTTCATCTCTGCTACCTCCAGCTCTGCCTCCTGTCTTTTCCCCAGGGCCACTGTCTCTAAACCATACAACATCGCTGGCCTCATCACCATCTTGTACACTTTTCCTTTCATTTTTGCCGATACCGTCCTATCACACATCACACCGGACACTTTTCTCCAACCATACATAGGCATACCTCCACGTCTCTAGGTTTTCCTGCACTTGTTCTCTGCTCTCACTGCAGATCACAATGTCATCTGCAAACATCATAGTCCATGGAGATTCTTGCCTAACCTCGTCTGTCAGACTGTCCATCACCATAGCAAACACGAAGGGGCTCAGAGATGACCCTTGATGCAGTCCCACCTCCACCTTGAACTCTTCTGTCACACCGACAGCACACCTCACCACTGTCTTACATCTCTCATACATGTCCTGCACACTCCAGACTTCCTCATGCAATACCACTGTTCTTCTCTCGGCACCCTGTCATATGCTTTCTCCAGATCCACAAAGGCACAATGCAGCTCCTTCTGACCTTCTCTGTACTTCTCTATTAACATCCTCAAGGCAAACACTGCATCGTTGGTGCTCTTTCTTGGCATGAAACCAAACTGTTGTTCACAAATGCTGACCTCTGCCCTTAGTCTAGCTTCCACTATTCTTTCCCATAACTTCATCGTATGGCTCATCAACTTTATCCCTCTGTAGTTGCCACAACTCTGCAGATCTCCCTTGTTTTTAAAAATTGGCACCAGCACACTTCTCCTCCATACCGCTACCTCTCCTAGACACTTCTATACCTCCACCGGTAACAAAGCTGAAACCAACAGAATAAACAAGCTAGCTAGCAAACGCCCCACTCAAACTTCAAACCATGCGCGAACTGCTCTCTCATTGGCTATCTCCCAACATTCCGCTCCTCTGGCCTTCCACTGGCCAGGAGGCAGCTGAACTATACCCATATATCCTGTACCCACATTTCCTGTTTGTCACACGTGTGAAAGAGGAGAGTTGAACAGAAATGTTGGCTCGTGAATTATTTTTGAGAGATCATTGCAGTGTTGTATTTCGTTATACATCATAGACCCAGAAAATACTAAAAAGTGGAGATACTGTGATGGAGACGATTATTTCGGCATGATATTGAAGTAGAAAGAGCATGGAAACAGAGTGCTTTGTGGGACAAGATCTCCGATCTTGCAAGGAAACAAGTCAATATTGAATCAAGACCTCCAATCTTTCAAACAGGTACTGTAATTCCGCTTTAAATACAACATCCTGTCCATTTAAACATTTAAATGGAATTGGTCCGGTTGTGAGTTACTTGTGGGCGGAGCCCGCATTCAGTAAAACACACCAGAGTTTTGTATGTGTGTGTGTGTGTGTGTGTGTGTGTGTGTGTGTGTGTGTGTGTGTGAGAGAGAGAGAGAGAGAGAGAGAGAGATAGAGAGAGAGAGAGAGAGTGTGTGTGTGTGTGTGGAACAGATTAATTTCGTCAGTAGAGTGCTGACTATATCTATGGTTTGTATGTTTATGGTTCCACCAAAATGAGGATGGGTTTTTCTTTTGGATCTGGTTATTCTCAAGATTTTTGGAAAGTTGAAAATAGAGCTGTCCTTGACCACCGTCTGCTTAACAGATGGAGGCCTTTAGCTGTTTTGTTCTGATGACAGTCTGTTGTTTTGATGGCAAGTATTTTTTTTTTTTTTTTATATCTTGTTTTTCATGTTAATCTGCCAATTTAAAGCATGCTTGCAAAACTGACGGTCAGTTATACAGTAGTGAAATAAAGGGAGCGCTCAAGAAGGGAAAACATGCAGAATAATGGCACAGGCCACAGGTTAACCTTGATGTGCAGCTGCAAGATAAGGAGAGGGCCTAAAGTGAGGAAAAACATATAAAGTGATGACACTGGAATAAGACCTCATACTAATGCTTGATGTTTTAGAAGTGATTGTGTGGCGATTAGTGTACCAAGGAGATATAACCACGCCAAAGCAAAAATGTAAAAGACAAATGAGAACCTTTATTATTCAAATTGGGAAAGATTACTACATTTATCCAGTGATTCAGTCACTGCATTTATCCAGGGTGAGTCAGGGCAGCCTGGAGGCAGGGGAGAAGAATAGTCCGAATAGTCAGGCGACTGCAGAGGGATATGTGGAGAACCAGGAGGATATGGGGAGTCATGAGGGCGATGGAGTGGTGAAGAGAGAGTCAGGGACTCGTCAGGATGGGTAGATTGATCACAAGTCTCTGGGGGAGTCTGGATACCCTGTTCATGGGTGACAGGGTGTGAGGGTTGGAACTGAGTGGCCGCCAGGAAGTGTTGAAAGTCCAGAAGATCAGCAGTGAGGATGGATGGATGAGGAGGAATGCGACGCAGAGTAACGCCTCCTCTCCTCATATACACGAGATGATATGGCTGGGCTGGGCTGGGCTGTAAGGTTAAATGGCAGAAGGATAAGGCATATAAGGTGCATGTCTTGTGAATACATAATCAACTATAATCCGTTGCTGAAAGCTGAGAGAATAAACATAGTAACGCGCAAAATGCATAAGGCCCAGGTCATGCACTGATGGCTGGTTACAAAATGCTGGTACTCTAATTGCTTACAGACAAAACATGTAATCACAATCAGATCTGAAATAAATGATAAGTGCCTGCATATGGCAAGATGTGCTTACTGTAGTGAAAGTGAAAATATTATAAAATTATAAAATAAAACATTCCGAGCCTATTCCGCAAATGTTCTGCATGTATACCTGTAAGGTCACTGCAAAGTCACATTCTGGCTTATCTTTAACCGTTGTATAATTGCCAGCATTCCTGTGCTTTTAACCGTGGACTTTCTATTATTGTTGTGATGCTTTATGAGGCGGCATTCTGCCTGAGGTTAAACTTCACAGAGTAGTAAATGCCGCCCCTAAGGCACAGGAATGTGATGTATGGTTTTTTAGCATGCACTGTGATTTATGGTACAAGTTTTAGGCTGTGAACAAAGAAACATGTGACTCTGTAACCACTTTTTCACACACACACCTCCACTGTATAAAAGCTTTATGCCCAGTGAAGCACACTGAGCAGCTGATGAATAAACCAGACTGATTTCACTCGTGTGGTTTGGCATTGTCTGTTCCTGGAGTACTCTGACATCGAGACACAGAGATACAGACGAGCTTAGAGACGAGGAAGTAGGGACAGAGTCTTCCTTACAATTTGGTGACCCTGACGTGATACTCCTGATCAGGTAAGACAAGATTTGTTTGACGACCTGGTTAGCAGTATCTGAGCGTCTGTTATCCCCTTCCTTAGAAGGGATGGTCATCCCCTTTTTATAAAGGATGGTTTAACCCCTTTTCATAAGGGATGGTTATCCTCAGTTCAGGGAACTGGGAAGAGCGCTATAAAATCTATACGAATATTCCTCTGTATCTTGTGTGTCGGTGTATCAAGTGTGTGTGTGTGTGTGTGTGTGTGTGTGTGTGGGGGGGTAATTTTAGGAATAAACCATGGGTAGCTCGTTCCCTAAGCCTGCTCCCAGGGAAACCCCGAAGGGATGGCTGGGTCGATGTGGTCTCGTATATTATACAGTCCCATATCTAGATAATTTAGCTGGATGGACTGAAGGGCTCCCTCAGATTCCAAACTACCCCCGCCAAGGGACATTTGATGCCAGATATTTGACTTCGGCCCATAGAATGATTTAGGAGGGGATAGGAGACCCTAGCTGGAACATTGAATACATGAAGGAATGTTTGGAATATTAGTAGTAAGGAATAAAGCATGTTTATCAGTGGCTCCCCAAAGCGGAAGCCAGCATTATAAGAAGGAACAAAATGATGGGAAGAGAAAGTCTGGTAAGTGTCATTATTGTAAGAAAGAAGGACATTCGATACGTGACTGTAGAAAGAGGTTGAGCGATGAGCAGTTAAAGGGCCAAGAGCGCCCACAGGGCCAACACTCCCAACATTCCCGAGGTGGACCTGGACAAGGTCAAACCCGAGACCCCCGCCCACTGTTCCCTGAGGCTAGGCCTTATTAGGGTTGCCCGCGGAGTCAGGAATCCTTGGCCGTCAGTATGATGCATTTGTCTTTTTCCTCTCCCAACAATGAAGCAATCCCACTCATCCGGATAGTAGTGGGTGATACTGAATACTTATTTGTTTTGGATAGTGGTGCCACACTATCTTCGTTGGGGAGGGAATACTCAGGTGCACTCTCCTCTCGGTCAACTAGCTCTGTGGGTATTGATGGGGTTCCTTTCTCTTCACAGCTTACACCCCCGCTCCCTCTGCGTTTTTCCGACGACCCCTCTCTCGATGCATTACAAATCACTTATTCTTTTGTGTATATGCAGGAATGTCCGTTTAATCTACTCGGTCGTGATCTTCTGAGCCTCCTCGGTTTACAAATTTCTTTTCATGGTTCGAGCATGATCATCTCCACGTCAGAATCTCTGTCCCCTTCTTTGATTGCATTAACCTCCTGTGAATTACCTTTTAATGTTAACGCAGCGTGTGCAGTGAGTGAGGTGGCAGAGCAGTGTTCGTCCCTGGATCAACTGCCCAGGACATTATGGGCCGAGCATAAAAATAATGTAGGCTGCGTCGATTGTACTCCTTATGAGGGAAAGGTAAAACATATTACACCTATTTTCATAAAACAGTACCCACTCTCTGAATCTAAGATGCAGGGTATCGATGTTGTATTATCTTCACTCCTGGAACAGAGTATTGTTGTTCCATGTACAAGCTCTTATAACACGCCCATAAACCCTGTGCCAAAGCCAGATGGTTCTTGGCGACTTACGCAGGACTTAAGGAAGATCAACGACCTCATAGTGCCTGTCGTGCCCCTGGTGCCCAACGTTCCTTCCATCATGTCTGGCATACCACATACACACACGCACTTTTCCGTGATTGACCTGCTTTTTTCAGCGTCCCTGTAGAACCAGACACTCGGCCTCTGTTCGCATTTACGCATAGGCAGCAGCAGTACACCTGGACATGCCTCTTACAAGGTTTCATTGATTCTCCCGCAGTGTTTGCTACCGTTGTACGGGACGCACTAGGGTGCTTTGTTCCCCCTGATGGTTCCTGTGTCCACTGCTATGCAGATGACTTGCTGATTTCGGCATCAAGCTCCGAGATCTGTTCCCAAGCCACACTCGCTGTCCTCCAGCTCCTGGGTAAAAAAGGCTTCAAGGTCTCACGAAAGAATTTGCAATACTGTAAACCCACAGTTATTTACCTGGGCTATGAACTCTCTCAGGGCTCAAAGAAATTGACCCAAGATCGCGTCAAGATCATCATCGACACCCAGCGACCTGCTACTAAGCATGCCTTACTTGCTTTCCTGGGGTTGATCAATTACTGGAGACTGTGGATCCCAGACTGCTCTCTCTATGACAAGTGCCTCCGGTCCGCAATCCACCACACGGACCCACTCCAGCAACCACTTGTATGGACTGAGGACATGCAAAATGCCTTTGCAGCCCTCAAAACGGCCCTCTGCTCGGCTCCAGCTCTGGGCCTGCCGAACTATGAACTGCCCTTCCACCTCTACGTTGCTCACCAAGGGGGAACTGCCTCTGGGGTGTTGGCTCGGGAGCATGGCGGGGGGATGAGGCCCTGTGCTTTCCTTTCAAAACACTAGACACTGTAGCTCAAGGTTTACCTGCGTGTCTTCGTGCTGTGGCTGCCTGTGCGCTAATGGTTTTAGACGCCGAAAAGATCGTATTGTCGCACCCTTTGATTTTACACTCACAACATCAGGTCCAACAGATCCTACGAAATTTAAATACACAACACATGTCATCACAGCGCAGGTCAGGTTACGAGGCCATTCTATGCGCCACTGATAACCTCATGATTGAATCTACTTCTTCTCTTGATACCGTGGCTCACGCCTTACAGCGTCTGCTTAATGCTCAAGATGACTGTGAGCCCTGCCCTCACGACTGTTTGCAAGAAATTGTTGTTGCTACAAGTATTAGGTCTGATTGTGTTCTACTCCTTTACCTACAGGTGAGGTCTGTTTGTGGATGGGTCATGCTCTAAACCTGCCGACGGTACCTTTCACTGTGGATATGCAGTCTGCCGCCTTCCAGATATAGTGGTCGAATCTCATACACTCCTCTTTACGTCTGCTCAAGCTGCAGAATTGTTTGCTCTTACTCGCGCGTGCATCTTATCTGCTGACCAAGAGGTAACCATTTACACTGATTCCAGGTATGCTTTTGGCGTGGCCCATGATTTTGGCTGCATATGCCAATCCCGTGGCTTCGTTGCAGCCGACGGTAAACCCATTTCGCACTCCTCGCTGGTACAAGACCTTATCAAGGCTTGTGCCCTCCCCACACGGTTAGCCATTGTAAAAACCCGTGCACATGTCACTGGGGACACTTTTGAGATTCAGGGTAACTCTTTGGCTGACCGCTGCGCAAAGGAGGCGGCTGCTGCCGGCGTTTTGCCCCCGTTTCTCAATGTGTCATTGGTTTCCACTGGTGAAATGCTCAGCACTCTTCTTCCAGATCTGGACCTAAAAAACATCCAGGCCTCTGCCGTTTTGACTGACAGTCAATACTGGGACTCCCAGGGAGCCCAGCAGGTAGATAATATATGGCTCGATGCCACCGGTCGCGTCTGTATGCCTAAACATTGTCTACCTTTCCTCGTCCGTGAGTTTCATGGTACTACACATCGCGGACGAAGAGGGGTAATATTGGAGATGGAAAAAGTGTTTTGTGTTGAAAACTTACACACACTAGTACACAACATCTTAGACAGATGCGTAACATGCGCACAGAATAATTCTTCTAAGCCGCTGGCAGTGCATCAACATCTGCCACAACCAAACACACCATTCCAGGAATGGCAAATTGATTTTACCCACATGCCAAGACAGGGACCATACAAATATCTTTTGGTAATGGTTGATAAATTCTCACGCTGGGTGGAAGCTTTCCCATGCAGCAATGAGAATGCTAGAGTGGTGGCTCAGAAATTGCAAGAAAATATCCCGCGATATGGAATTCCGGTGGGACTAGACTCGGACAGAGGGACCCCCTTCACGGCCAAGGTAACCCAACTGCTCGCAACAGAACTTAAGATTAATTGGAGATTTCACATTCCATACCATCCACAATCCTCTGGAATGGTAGAAAGGGCAAATCGAACAATTAAGGGAAAAATCTGAAAAGCTTTGCATGCGACTGGCTCTAAGAATTGGCTGTCTGTAGTGCCGATTGTATTAACATGTATTACCCCCCCCGAGAAGCCTTGAATCAGCTGTCACCCTACGAACTTGTCATGGGCAGACCCTTTCCTATTCCTTGGAAGAGGGGAAAGCAGGCTGTGGGAACAGGGGACCTCGATGTGCATCTGGGTGAGTACGTTGCTGGACTCATGCGGGTGCTGAATGATTATTGGGAACGAATAAACCAACACAAACCGATGATTCCAAACAATAACACGCATCCATTTGTAGTTGGCGACCAAGTGTTGGTAAAGAAATTTAATAAATTAAACTCACCTTTGGGTGAGGCACCCTATAGTGAGCCCACAGAAGTACTCAACGTTACCCGAACTGCTGTACTAACTGATCTTTTCCCACAGTGGATTCATGCTATCAGATTGAAGAAGGCACCACAATAAATGAGTTTGTGTATTATGACTATTAACAGTTCCTCTTGTTACAGTGAGTGATTAACCAGCCGAACTAATCCTTCCTCGCTCCTCCAGACTCGACCTTCCCTCAGGAGAAACAGAGCTAGCAGGGATGTCACCGCTCCACCGTCTTTCCTTCCTGACGCTCCTCGGAACGATCTGGGCTCATCCTCATGATAACACTTTCTGACAGTTCGCGAATTGGACCATGTATTTTTCGCTGTTTGATGAACAGGATGTATGCTTTATTTGACTCATTGACTCATCCGCAATACACTCTATTAACGCAGAAAACTGAAGTTCAATATGACAACATGTGAATTATAATTTACTTGCATTTAAGTATAAAAGAGGGGAACTTTAAGGTCACTGTAAGGTCACATTCTGGCTTAGCTTTAACCATTGTATAATTGCCAGCATTCCTGTGCTTTTAACCGTGGACTTTCTATTATTGTTGTGATGCTTTATGAGGCGGCATTCTGCCTGAGGTTAAACTTCACAGAGTAGTAAATGCCGCCCCTAAGGCACAGGAATGTGATGTATGGTTTTTTAGCATGCACTGTGATTTATGGTACAAGTTTTAGGCTGTGAACAAAGAAACATGTGACTCTGTAACCACTTTTTCACACACACACCTCCACTGTATAAAAGCTTTATGCCCAGTGACACACACTGAGCAGCTGATGAATAAACCAGACTGATTTCACTCGTGTGGTTTGGCATTGTCTGTTCCCGGAGTACTCTGACATCGAGACACAGAGATACAGACAAGCTTAGAGAAAAAGAAGTAGGGACAGAGTCTTCCTTACAATACCACAACCGTTCCTCTTTGTTCCGTGTACTGTCTATGGAAGTTTTGCAGTTTTTCTCTATTGTTCCATATGTATTCCGTGCCTTCCGTGAGTATTCCGTGGGGATCTTTAGGTGAAAGCGACTGCTCCGTGGCCGCTTTTGACAATATGGAAGAGGGGGAAGACTTGCGGATCAGTAACGAAACACTTGCGGTATAAAAGGAAAGATCACGGACCATTTGTGGAAATGATGGAATGTTTACGGAAGAACTGCAGAACCACAGGGAACACTCTTGGAAAATTTTTCTGTGAACCTGCTTTTGAACATGTTAAAAAGCATGTTCATGGAAGATATTGATCTGCCAGAAGTGGAGGAACACATTCGGAATCAAACGGAATGACATTGAAGATTTTGGAATAACTGAGGAACGTTTGGGGATGACAACATTTTTGCTTCCTGAAGTCTGCTGCGCTCCAGTGAAATGGGGGTATGAGAGTCGGTTGAGATGGACGTCAGCCTCCTAAAGACCCCAATTATGGTTAATGAATGAAAGATTATCATTAATTCATGAATTGATTCATTTTCTGAACTGCTTAATCTTAACTAGAGTCACCGGGAGACTGGTGCTCATCTCAGCCAACTCTGGGCAAGGGTAGAGTACAATTGTGAGCCATGTTTAATTGTTTATTTAATTGTTTGTAATTTCCCTTGTTGCCTTTGTTTTTGTAAAGAGTGATGATGTTGGGGATCCCCTCTCAGTTCAAATGTTTAGCAAAAAGACCATTTCTTATAACACTGTAGGCTTTGCAATAAAGCAGTCGATAATAAGGAAATTAAGGGAAAATAGGTGAAAAGGTTAAAGAAAATGCAACAAAAACAATGCCAATTATGCAAAAACAAACAAACAAAAACAAAAAACAAAAAAAAACCAAACTCTAAGCCAACACAAAACAAAAAAACAACCCAAAATCTCCTGTCAAAATGAATTGCATTGTTTTGAGGTGCACATCTGAGTATGTGCACGTGCGCGCATCTGTGTACAAGGGTGTGTATGTGTCTTCTTCTTCTTCTTTTCCTTTCGGCGGTTCCCTTCAGGGGTCACCAGGGAAAATCATCCGACTCCATCTCACCTTGTCCTATGCATCTTCTTCTTTTACACCAATCACTTTCATATCCTCCTTCACCACATTCATGAATCGTCTCTTTGGTCTTCCTCTAGACCTTCTGCCTGGTAGTTCCAACCTCAGCATCCTACTACCAATATACTCACGATCCCTCCTCTGTACATGTCCAAACCATCTCAATCTAGCCTCTCTGACTTTGTCTCCAAAACGTCTTACATGTGCTGTCCCTCTGATGTGCTCAGTCCTGATCCGATCCATCCTTGTTACTCCCAAAGAGAACCTCAACATTTTCATCTCTGCTACCTCCAGCTCTGCCTCCTGCCTTTTCCTCATCGCCACTGTTTCTAAACCATACAAACATCACTGGCCTCATCACCGTCTTTGTACACTTTTCCTTTCATTTTTGCTAATACTCTCCTATCGCACATCACACCGGATACTTTTCTCCAACCATTCCAACCAGCCTGCACATGCTTCTTCACCTCTTTTCCACACTCTCCATTGCCCGAGATTGTTGAGCCTAAGGACTTAAAATCCTCCACCTTCTTTATCTCTGCTCCTTGTAACCTCACTGTTCCTCTTGGGTCCTTCTCATTCACACACATGTATTCTGACTTTATGAGGCTAACCTTCATTCCCCTCCTTTCCAGGGCATACCTCCACCTCTCTAGATTTTCCTGCACTTGTTTTCTGCTCTCACTACAAATCACAATGTCATCTGCAAATATTATAGTCAATGGAAATTCTTGTCTGACCTTGTCTGTCAGCCTGTCCATCACCATCACAAACAAGAAGTGGCTCCTAGCTGATCCTTGATGCAGTCCCACCTCCACCTTGAATTTTTCGCTCACGTCGACAGCACACCTCACCACTGTCTTACATTTCTCATACATGTCCTGCACAACTCTAACATACTTTTCTGCCACTCCAGACTTCCTCATGCAATACCACAGTTCTTCTCTTTCCCTTTCATATGCTTTCTCCAGCTCCACAAAGGCACAATACATTTCCTTCTGACCTTCTTTGTACTTCTCTATTAACCCCTTACCCGGCAGAGACGAGTATACTCGCAATCACCCAAATTGTATTTTCCAGTCATTGACGAGTTAACTCGCCAAAACTTACGCTTTCAAAACCAGAGGGAAGCGGCTTTACTCGTCATTTCTATTGATGCCTGAGGATGTTATCGTACACTACTCATCATCATACGCCTCAAAAAAATGAACTATGGCATCTCAAGGCAACGTTAGACAAGAGGTAAGCGGCGAAACGTTTTCGACTCAGTAACCCGCAGAGTCAAAGGGGGAGTGTCGCGCTCTTTAGAATCGTTACTCTCGGTCTCGTATTTTATGATTTCCTTGAAATTTCTCAGCATCCCTTATCCCAATGGATAACAGTGATGACAACAGCGATACTGAAGCTTCTCTTAGAGGCTTGGATACGTCTGATGAGAGTGCCAGCTCATCAGAAAATGAATATTCAAGCGAAAGTGAAGATGATGAACTGATTGACGCAAGAAATTGCACATAATGCCTCACACATCTCAAATTTCGTCTACAAATCATACGTGACATCATCACAAAGTATGGATCAGAACTGCCACCACGGAGATCCCCAGGTAGACCATCAGCAGGTGCAGTAAGTACACGGAATACACCTGGACATTTTCCCAAGGAAATCCCGCCAACAGAGAAAAAGGCAAATCCAACAAAAAGATGTGTTGTATGCAGTCAGAAACGTGACCATAGAGGGAAACCAATTAGGAAGGAGTCACGGTATATGTGTAAGATGTGCCTTGTACCTTTATGTGTGGTTCCATGTTTTGATAAATATCACACACACTGACTGTAATTTCTTTTGATTGTAATTTCTTTTCTTTTTCTTTTTCTTTTCTTAAAAAAAAAGGCGAGTTATCTCGTCTCTGCCGAAAGGGGTAATTTCAAATTACAGTTGCATGCAAAAATAGATGAAAAATTAAAAATAGACTTGAATTTCGTATTCAGCATAAAGTAAAGAACTTAAAAAAAATTGATCTGAAAAAGGAACGTTTTTGTCAAAAAAATGGTTGGTTAAGGGGTTAACATCCTCAAAGCAAACACTGCATCTGTGGTGCTCTTTCTTGGCATGAAACCAAACTGTTTTTCACAAATGCTGACCTCTGCCCTCAGTCTAATTTCCACTATTCTTTCCCATAACTTTATCGTGTGGCTTATCAACTTAGTTGCCATACCTATGGACATCTCCATTGTAAAAATGGGCACCAGCACACTTCTCCATTCCTCCGTCATCTGCTCACTCCCAAAGACCTTGTTGAATGTTGGAAAATCTACTGCTACCCCTCCTAAATCCTTCCATACCTCCACCGGTATGTCATCAGGACCAACTGCCTTTCCACTCTTCATCCTCTTCAATGCCCTCCTCACTTCACCCTTACGATTCTTTGTGACTTCCTGGTCCTCAACGGTCACCTCTTCTACTCTTTATTCGCTCTCATGTTCCTCATTTATCAGTTATTCAAAGTACTGTTTCCATCTTCCCAGCACACCTCTGTTATCAGTCAATACATTTTCCTCTCTGTCCTTAACTTACTGCACGTCCTTACTATCTCTATTTCTCTGCTGAGCCAACCTGTATAAATCATTTCTCCCTTTTTACTGTCCATTCTAGCATACAAGTTATCATACATCCTCTGTTTGACCTTTGACACCGCTACCTTTGCCTTACGCTGTGTCTCCCTGTACTCCTGTTTACTCTCTTCGGTCCTCACAATGTCCCACTTCTGATTAGTGAACCTCTTCCTTTGTATACTCTCCTGCACTTACTCATTCCACCACCAAGTCTTCTTATCTACTTTCCTGTCCGAGGACACACTAAGTATTCTCCTACCTGTCTCTCTGATCACATTTTCTGTGGTTATCCAGTCATCTGGAAGCACTTCCTGATCACCCAAAGCCTGTTTCAACTCCTTCTTGAAGACAACACGACCCTTTTCCTTTTTCAGCTTCCACCACTTTGTCTTCTGCTCCGCCTTTGCTTTCTTCACCTTCCTCAGCATCAGTGTCATCCTGCACACTGACTTCCTTCAAATTGTATTGTCTACACAAGATGTAGTTTACCTGTGTGCTCCTACCTCCACTTTTATGTCACCCTATGGTCCTGTCTCTTCTAAAAGAAAGCATTCACCACAGCCATTTCCATCCATTTTTTTTTTGCAAAATCTATCATCATTGCTTCTGTGTTCCTGTCCTCGATACCAAACCTGCCCAACACTTTCTCATCCCTTCTGTTGCCTGCACCAATATGTCCATTGAAGTCTGCACGAATGACCACTCTTTCACCTCTGGGGGTATTTCTCATCACTTCATCTAACTTACGCCAGAATCTCTCCTTCTCTTCTAGCTCACATCCTGCCTGTGGGGCATAAGCACTAACAACATTGAACATCACACCTTCAATATCTAACTTGAGACTCATCACTCTGTCTGGCACTCTTTTCACTTCTAGAACATTCCTGACCAACCGCTCCTTCAAGATGACTCCTACTCCATTTCCCTTCACATCCACACCATGAAAAACAGCTTACACTCTGCTCCTAAGCTTCTAGCCTTGTTACCTTTCCACCTGGTCTCCTGAACACACAGTATGTCCACCTTCCTCCTCTGCATCATGTCAGCCAGCTCTCTATCTTTTCCTGTCATAGTTCCACCATTTAAAGTCCCTACTCTCAGTCCTAGGCTCATGCGTTTCCTCTTCTATGCCTCCTGCCTCTCATTCTTTGACCAATAGTAATCCAATTTCCACCAGCACCGTTATTTAACAGCACTGATGGTGGTCGTTGTGAACCCGGGCCTCGACCGTTCCGGTATGGAGGTAATATTGATGCTTTGCATATCAAATTTGGCACCGGTTTTGTGTCGGATGCCCTTCCTGACACAACCCTCCGCATTTATCCGGGCTTGGGACCGGCGTGATAGAGAACACTGGCTTGTCCCCCGACACACACATTATTTTTTAAAGTTTAATTGTATTGTAAGAACTTATAGCATTGAATATGTATTTATTGATATTATATACACATATACAGGCACATGTTCATGAGCCGGGAGGGATCCTACTTCGCGGATTTCAATGGTCTAGTGGGGATCTCGGTCTTGGTCCTAATTAACTGCGGAAAGTGTGTGATCCCTATCCCTCTCTCATATATATATATATATATATATATATATATATATATATATATATATATATATATATATATATATATATATATATATATATACATACAAGTTTTCCGAATCAACTTCTCATTTTTCATGGAGAGCAGACACGGCACAGTGAGGTGGTGTTTTCCAGGTGAAAAATAG
Organism: Plotosus lineatus; assembly: GCA_024760905.1. Lineage (NCBI taxonomy): Eukaryota > Metazoa > Chordata > Actinopteri > Siluriformes > Plotosidae > Plotosus > Plotosus lineatus. The sequence continues at coordinate 1,158,736 of CM045748.1, forward strand.
TAGACACAGAACACAGAATATAAATTTAGAACGCATTTTAAGAAACCAACAATAACTTTGCCACGACTGTCCCCCCTCGATTCCAATGCTTCACCAGAAGATTTTGGTGCTTTTCATTCTCACACATGAACATCACTAAACTCATAAACATGTATCTCTCACTACCCATATCCACGCTTTTTTTCTGCATTGCATTTGACTCACTGCTCTGGCTAAATCCAGAACATATTATTTTTCTCATGAGATGTGTTTTTAACTAATTAAGTTCAGTAATAGTTCTGTTCATCGTTTCAGTATTTATGATTGACAGTAAAAGTGTTATGTTTGTGCGTTGATTATCGTTTTCATTATCATTGACTTTTTCTTATTGGACGATTATTTACAAGTGTTACCTTTCTGTCTTAATATTTTTTCTTCTTCTTCTTCTTCTTCTTCTTCTTATTCATTCATTTATTTATTCATTTACTGGACCACTTAACCCTAATTATGGTCATGGGGAGGCTAGCGCCCTTCTCCGCCGACTCAGGGCATGTGCAAAGTACACCCTGGACAGCGCGCCAGGCTATCACAGATCAGAAACATTGCTGACGGCGATGCAGCTACTCTTGACGAAAGTCAGCAATGGATCATTGGCAGTGAAAGACATGGCCAGCTTTTGATAACCCAGTTAGCTGCACTGGGGGCAGTGAGACTCATTGAGAGTTGGGCTTGAACCCCTAACCTTGGGATCAATGATCTAGCACATTTCCACCAGGCCACCACTGTCTGTTATTATTATTATTAAATGCAGCCATGAGGGAGGGGCAGTGTCTCTCCCTCACGCCGGTCCCAAGCCAGGATAAATGCAGAGGGTTGCGTCAGGAAGGGCATCCGGCGTAAAACAAATGCCAAATAAAATATGCGAGTCACAACAAAGAATTTCATCCCGGATCGGTCGAGGCCCAGGTTAACAACGACTGCCATCAGTGCTGTTAACCAACAGGGTGCTGGTGGAAATTGGACTACTGTTGGTCGAAGACGTCAAAGAAGGAGAGGTGGGAGGTGTGTCCATAGGCAGAGAGGGAAGAGGAAAAGCATGAATCTAGGACTGAGAGTATGGACTTTGAATGTTGGAACTATGACAGGAAAATATAGAGAGCTGGCTGACATGATGCAGAGGAGGAAGGTGGACATACTGTGTGTTCAGGAGACCAGGTGGAAAAGTAGCAAGGCTAGAAGCTTAGGAGCAGGGTTTAAACTGTTTTATCATGGTGTGGATGGGAAGAGAAATGGAGGAGGAGTCATCTTGAAGGAGGGGTTTGTCAGGAATGTTCTAGAAGTGAAAAGAGTGTCAGACAGAGTGATGAGTCTCAAGTTAGAAATTGAAGGCATGATGTTCAATGTTGTTAGTGCTTATGTCCCATAGGCAGGATGTGAGCTGGAAGAGAAGGAGCGATTCTGGAATGATTTAGATAAAGTGATGCAGAGTACCCCCAGAGGTGAAAGAGTGGTCATTGGTGCAGACTTCAATGGACATGTTGGTGCAGGAAACAGAGGGGACGAGGAAGTGATGGGCGGGTTTGGTATCGAGGACAGGAACGCAGAATGACAGATGTTTGTAGATTTTGCAAAAAGGATGGAAATGGCTGTGGTAAATACTTTCTTCCAAAAGAGACAGGAGCATAGGGTGACTTATAAAAGCAGAGGTAGGAGCAAACAGGTAGACTCCATCTTGTGTAGGCGATGTAATTTGAATGAAGTCAGTGACTGCAAAGTAGTAGTGGGTGACAGTGTTGCCAAACAGCATAGGATTGTGGTGTGCAGAATGACGCTGATGTTGAGGAAGGTGAAGAAGGCAAATGCAGAGCAGAAGACAAAGTGCTGGAAGCTGAAAAAGGAAGAGTGTCCGGTTGTCTTCAAGGAGGAGTTAAAACAGGTTTTGGGTCATCAGGAAGTGCTTTCAGATGACTGGACAACTACAGCTAATGTGATCAGGGAGACAGGTAGGAGAATACTTGGTTTGTATTCTCATCATTTGGAAGGACAGGAGATAAGGAGACTTTGTGGTTGGAATGAGGAAGTGCAGGAGTGTGTACAAAGGAAGAGGTTAGCTAAGAAGAAGTGGGACATAGATAGGACTGAAGAGAGGAAACAGGAGTACAGGGAGACACAGCGTAAGGTGAAGGTAGCGGTGTCAAACGCCAAACAGAGGGCATCATCATGACTTGTATGCTCGGTTGGACATTAAAGAGGGAGAAAATGATCTATGCAGGTTGGCACAGCAGAGAAATAGAGATGGGAAGGACGTGCAGAAAGTTAGAGTGATTAAGGACAGAGAGGGAAATGTATTGACTGATGACAGAGGTGTGCTGGGAAGATGGAAAGAGTACTTTGAAGAGCTGATGAATGAGGAAAATGAGAGCGAAAATAGAGTAGAAGAGGAAGTAGCAAAGATTAGTAAGGGTGAAGTGAGGAGGGCATTGAAGAGGATGAAGAGTGGAAAGGCAGTTGGTCCTGATGATATACCTGTTGAGGTATGGAAGTGTCTAGGAGAGGTAGCAGTAGATTTTCTGACAAGAACATTCAACAAGGTCTCTGAGAGTGAGCAGATGATGGAGGAATGGAGAAGATGACATACCGGTTGAGGTATAGAAGTGTCTAGGAGAGGTAGCAGTAGATTTCCTGACAACAACATTCAACAAGGTCTTAGAGAGTGAGAGGATGCCGGAGGAATGTGGGAGAAGTGTGATGGTGCCCATTTTAAGAACACGGAAGACGTGCAGAGTTATGGCAACTACAGAGGGATAAAGTTGATGAGCCATACCATGAAGTTATGGGAAAGAATAGTGGAAGCTAGACTAAGGGCAGAGGTCAGCATTTCTTAACAAAAGTTTGATTTCATGCCAAGAAAGAGCACCACAGATGCAGTGTTTGCTTTAAGAATGTTAATAGAGAAGTACAGAGAAGATCAGAGGAAGCTGCATTGTGCCTTTGTTGATCTGGAGAAAGCATATGACAGGGTGCTGAGACAGGAACTGTGGTGTTGCATGAGGAAGGCTGGAGTGGCAGAGAAGTATGTTAGAGTGGTGCAGGACATGTATGAGAGATGTAAGACAGTGGTGAGGTGTGCTGTCGGTGTGACAGAAGAGTTCAAGGTGGAGGTAGGACTGCATCAAGGGTCAGCTCTGAGCCCCTTCTTGTTTGCTATGGTGATGGACACGCTGACAGACGAGGTGAGACAAGATTCCCCATGGACTATTATGTTTGCAGATGACATTGTGATCTGCAGTGAGAGCAGAGAACAAGTGTAGGAAAATCTAGAGAGGTGGACATATGCCCTGGAAATGTGAAGGTAATGAAGGTTAGCCTCAGTAAGACAGAATACATGTGTATGAATGACAAGGACCCAAGAGGAACGGTGAGGTTACAGGGAGCAGAGATAAAGAAGGTGGAGGATTTTAAGTACTTAGGCTCAACAATCCAGAGCAATGGAGAGTGTGGAAAAGAGGTCAAGAAGCGTGTGCAGGCTGGTTGGAATGGTTGGAGAAAAGTGTCCGGTGTGATGTGTGATAGGAGGGTATCGGCAAGAATGAAAGGAAAAGTGTACAAGACGGTGTTGAGGCCAGCGATGTTGTATGGTTTAGAAACAGTGGCCCTGTGGAAAAGACAGGAGGCAGAGCTGGAGGTAACAGAGATGAAAATGTTGAGGCTTTGGGAGTAACAAGGATGGATAGGATCAGGAATGAGTACATCAGAGGGACAGCACATGTAAGATTTTTTTACAGACAAGTTAGAGAGGCTAGATTGAAATGGTTTGGACATTTACACAGGAGGGATAGCGAGTATATTGGTAGGAAGATGCTGAGGTTGGAACTACCAGGCAGAAGGCCTAGAGGAAGACCAAAGAGAAGATTCATGGACTTGGTGAAGGAGGACATGAAGATAGTTGGTGTAAGAGAAAAAGATTTAGGGGATAGGGTGAGATGGAGGCAGATCATTTGTTGTGGCAACCCATGAAGGGAACAGCCGGAAGGAAAATAATAATAATAACAATAACAATAATAATAATAATAATAATTATAATTATTATTATTATTATTATTATTATTATTATTATTATTATTATTATTAATTGTTTATTTTTTCTCCCTGATAAAATTGCATTCACTTAAATGTGTGTTGTTATAGTTGTACTTGGTACCATACTACACTTCTGTTGTTTTTGTTGTTGTTGCGTGTTAATTGTTAATGTCTTTGCTGTGGCTCACCAGATGTATTCCTCCATGGTGTGTGTATACACATTTTCCATTTGAATGTAGAACATTTTTGATACAATACAATACATAATTTTAATGAGGCATTTACAACAGTACAGTCTGTGCACTATCTAGTTTCTTATTCTGTCTATCCTTTCTCTCTGCCCTCTCTGCTCTCTGTTGTGCTTTTTTCCTCTTTTTCTTGGTTCGTACTTCTTTTTCTTCTTTTCTCTTTCCCTGTGTGCGTGCGTGTGTGTGTGTGTGTGTGTGTGTGTGTGTGCGTGTGTGCGCGTGCGTATGTGCACAGTGCGTGGGGAGAATCTGCTGCTATGTGCAGTATTTCTCTCAGTCATCCTATTAATTTACCTTTCTCTCTTCTTGCTCTGTTCTTCTGACTCATTTTTCCTTGTTCCCTTTATACCTTTTCTTCAGCCATGTTTCTCTCTTCCCTCTATCTTGTTGCTTTTTCCCATCTCTCTCTCTCTCTCTCTCTCTCTCTCTCTCTCTCTCTCTCTCTCTCTCTCTCTTTGATCCCTTTCTCATCTCATCTCCCCATATTGCCTCTTGCTCTGCATTTTTCATTTACTTCTCTTTTCTCTCTCATCTTCACTGCATATTCTCTTTGCCACTATTGGCTTTTCAGTGTCTTTGGTTCCCCAATATACATCATTCACAGTATCTATTCCCATATTTTTTTCATTCCTTTTTATTCCTTAGCCATTTGGTCTCATGTTGATGGTGTAAAACACGTTGCTCTAACCTATGTGTTGTTGAGCATTAACGAAGTGCATAGCGATATCCAAAGTGCATGTTGTGGCCAAGCACACACCCCCCCTCTGTCTCTCCCCCCTCTCTCTTTCTTCTTGCCTCTTCTTGTGACGTAATGAAGAAAGAAAGGCTCGTGTGCACGCGTGCGTGCGTGCGTGCACGTGTGTGTGTGCGTGTGTGTGTGGATTAGAAATGTGTTGCTACGTGCAGAGACTCTGAAACAGGCATATGCCACAGAGAAAATGCAAAGGAGTGTGAAAGAAGGGTTGCAAATAATTATAACCATAAGTTATTATCGACAAGAGGAGAGAAACTGGAAAGAAAAATAATCCGAGAGTCTCATCACTGAACACTGCAGTCAGGACCCACACCTCCTATCTCTTTTTTCTTTTTCCTTTTGCTTGTTTACCCCCTCTCTCACGCACACACACACACACACACACACACACACCCTCCCTCCTCCTCCCCAAACCTCCTGCTCTCTTCTCACACACTCAGTCACACGCCTTCCTTTACCTCATTCCCTCTTTGCTCTGTTCTGGATCTTCAGCTTCCTCTTCCTCATTTCTTTAGTGTATTGGATGCTCGGAATTCTCCAGGATAGCTGAGGTAACGCTGCATCCATTCTCTCTCTGGATTTATGTACAGATGCTGATCATGACAAGCAACAGATCAGGATTCAGGAGGGCAGCTGCAGCTTGTGTGTGTGTGTGTGTGTGTGTGTGTGTGTGTGTGTGTGTGTGTGTGTGTGTGTGTGTGTGTGTGTGTGTGTGTAAGCATGTATTTTTTTCATGCTGTATGATTCAGAGCTACTGCATAAGCAATGTCAGGACTCTGAGCTTGAGTGGCCTTTTGGTAATATTTGTCTGAGATGTATGTTGGTGTACAATAGCCAAAGGGGTAAATTAAAAGTGGAGTACATAGATTTTGGTTGAAAAGGTAAATGAAGAGGGATTGTTGGGTGCAGTAGTGATTAGAGAAGGTGTAGATGAATAAAGGATGCAGATGTTGGAGATGAATCACTGGTTTGGACTTGGTTTTGTATTAAATCATACTGGGGGCATGGGGGATATTTATATAAATAGAGGTCTGAGGTAAATAAGAAAAGGTATGGGGTAAATTAGAGGATGATAACTGGGAGTAACTTCTGGAGGTTGTGGATGATGCAGATGAATAAACTGTATCATAATAACCTGAATGTAAATGAAAAAGTCAAAGGAATTAGAGGCTGAATAAAGCAGGAAGATGGTGCTGTTGAATATGAGAAAAATGTTGCACAAATTAGATTTTCAGGTGGACGAGCTGTCATCAGTGCCAGAGATTAAATGTCAAAAAGTTGGAGTTTTAGAGGTGTCGATAAATTAGAGGGTAGGTTTGTGAATATTGGTGTATATGTGACGAATGGAAAATTTCACTGTCATTATTATTATTATTATTATTATTATTATTATAGAGATGAGCATATTTGATATGCAAATGAGCAGCAGGTAAATGAATGTGATGGTAATAGAGTCAATCAAAAATTAGTTTTGTGATATATTGGTTATATTTTCTAATTTAGAGGATTTGGATAAATTAAAGAAGGTATATGATTTGTTTGATGAGAAGGTTTCATAAATTATAAATAAAAACTGGAAAAGTGTGGTAACAGAGCAGTGTGTGTGTGTGTGTGTGTGTGTGTGTGTGTGTGTGTGTGTGTGTGTGTGTGTGTGTGTGTTTATTAATTTGAGATTTAACATACTGTCAGTGAAGAATTAACAAGGTCTATCTGCCATTTGAATGAAATCCTACACACACACACACACACACGCACACACACACACACACGCACGCACGCACGCACACACACACACACACACACACACACACACACACACACACACACACACACACACACTCACTTGAACAAATGAACACTGCATCTTTCATCTTTCAGAATCACATGCACTTTACACATGCATTAGGAGTTTTAAAATAAACCAGGACAAGAGTTAATATGGAGCCCTGAGGATCACCTGAGGAGTTGATTCATACCACAGACTGAATTCTAGAGATCAATGAAAAACAATATTTGGGAGTTCTAAGTCAATAAACTCATACACACAGAATTCATTATCTAAACCATAAATTATATCATGCATAAACGTGTGTGTGCATGTGTGTGTGTGTGTGTGTGTGTGTGTGTGTGTGTGTGTGTGTGTGTGTGTGTGATTCTTCATCATTGAATCGTGATCTTTTCTTAGATAAAACAGTAACTCCCTTTGCTGGTTTAACACTCTTCAACATGGCCTTCCGTTTGAGAATTGTACAGATGGTCGATGTATTCTTCCCATACTCCTTATACAGATCGGCCATTCAGACTCCTTTTTCATGTTTATCTATGATTTCAAGCTTTGTTTCAAAAGAAATAAAATTTCTCCTCTTGAATACATCAGCCAGCTTCTTACGACCCATCTTAGAAACTCTGGGATATGTGCAATAAAAAATAAAACTAAAAAGTCACAAAATCCGAACTACAGAAAATAAAAACTTTTGTGTCCACGTGAAAAATGCTGGCGTGGAAAGGAGAGCGGAGGAATACACACAGAAGAATAGGAAACTAATTGACATGTATGATCCCGCAGAACATGCTGTTTAACTTACTGGTGGGCCAGCTTTATAAGAATGATTGTGCATCCTCCACCTGCATTTTTGGGTCTGGCTGAATGTTCCTGGCATCACAGAATCTTCTAGCCCTTCTATGATACCAGGAACATTCAGCAGGACCCAAAAATGCAGAACACAGAGTGTGATTAAAACGGATGTGCTTTATTGTTCACAAGGGAAGGCACTTGGAAATCGTAGTCACTGTTAGAGATGCGGACAAACATGAAAATCATTAAACTAAAGCGGGAACGGGTGGAGCACAGAGCTGAGAGCCAGAGAGATAATGGGGAACAGGAGCAATCTTCTAGCAATTAAGTGGAATCAGGTGTGTGTGTGTTTAGTGCTCCATCCACGTGTGGCAGCCACACCCCTCTGCAGTGCGGAGAGAGAGCCGCCGCCAAAGCCAGAGTCTCTCACAAAACACACCATAACACACTAAAATAAAAACCACAGTACAGTTACAGCATAACAACAAAAAAGATAAGAATGTTAACCTTTGTGGTGGTGAGCAGTCGGCATATGGGAATGTTGGAGAGGATACCCTTCCATAACAGCTTCAGGTGAATCAGCCATATGTGTTTTTTTTCTCTTGATACTTGCTTTAGCATGGATGACTCTTCTTCAGGAGAACCCTTTCTTTTCTTGAAGAATATTTCTAACGTGGCTTGTTTCTGCCTTCTTTTCAAAACCTTACGTAAGTGGCTCATGACCTCATCATTAAAGGTGTTCACAGCGATACATAGTATCAAAAGCTTCCAGATTTCCGCAGAATAGTGCTAGCTTTATCAGGTTGATGCATCGTAGCAACAACTTCCAGACTTCTGGAAAGTTTGCATTTCCCCTCCTTCTAGAGCTCATTTTTTTGTCGTGCTTGTTTAGTGTTCAACGTCCGGATTTTGGTCGACGTCTGGGACAAAAAATTCCTGAATTTTTTGGTCGAATTCCGATTTTTTTCGAGCTCGAAAGTATTTGAGTACTGAGTAAATATGTATGTATATATATATATCGGTCGAGGCCCGGGTTAATAATGACCACCATCATGCTGTTAACCAACAGGGTGTTGGTGGAAATTGGACTACTGTTGGTCGAAGAAGGAGAGATCAAAGAACATGAGACGGGAGGCGTGTCCGTAGGCAGAGAGAGAAGAGGAAAAGCATGAGTCTAGGACTGAGAGTAGGGACTTTGAATGTTGGAACTACGACAGGAAAAGGTAAAGAGCTGGCTGACATGATTCAGAGGAGGAAGGTGATCATACTCTGTGTTCAGGAGACCAGGTGGAACGGTAATAAAGCTTAGGAGCAAGGTTTAAGTAATTTTATCATGGTGTGGATGGGAAGATAAATGGAGTAGGAGTCATCTTGAAGGAGGGGTTTGTCAGGAATGTTCTAGAAGTGAAAAGAGTGTCAGACAAAGTGATGATTCTCAAGTTAGAAATTGAAAGTGTGATGTTCAATGTTGTTAGTGCTTATGCCCCACAGGCAGGATATGAGCTGGAAGAGAAGGAGAAATTCTTGAGTGAGTTCGATGAAGTGATGCAGAGTACCCCCAGAGGTGAAAGAGTAGTCATTGGGACAGACTTAAATGCAAGTGCAGGCAACAGAGGGGACGAGGAAGTGATGGGCAGGTGTGGTATCCAGGACAGGAACACAGAGGGACAGATGTTTGTAGATTTTGCCAAAAGGATGGGAATGGCTGTGGTAAATACTTTCTTCCAGAAGAGACAGGAGCACAGATTGACTTATAAAAGCGGAAGTAGGAGCACACAGGTAGACTACATCTTGTGTAGGCGATGTAATTTGAAGGAAGTCAGTCACTGCAAAGTAGTAGTAGGTGAGATTGCCAAAAAGCACAAGATGGTGGTGTGTAGGATGACACTGATGGTGAGGAAGGTGAAGAAGGCAAAGGCAGAGCAGAAGACAAAGTGGTGAAAGCTGAAAAAGGAAGAGTGTCATGTTGTCTTCAAGGAGGAGTTGAAACAGACTTTGAGTGGTCAGGAAGTGCTTCCAGATGACTTGGCAAATACAGCTAATGTGATCAGGGACAATGGTAGGAGAGTACTTTATGTGTCCTCTGGAAGGAAAGTAGATAAAGAGACTTGGTGGTGGAATGAGAAAGTGCAGGAGTGTGTACAAAGGAAGAGGTTAGCTAAGAAGTGGAACATTGAGAGGACCGAAGAGAGTAAAGAGGAGTACAGGGAGACACAGCGCAAGGCGAAGGTAGTGGTGTCAAATGCCAAACAGAGGGCGTATGATTACTTGTATACAATGAGAGAGAAAAAAGAGTAGAAGAAGATTAGTAAGGGTGGGGTGAGGAAAGCATTGAAGAGGATGAAGAGTGGAAAGGCAGTTGGTCCTGATGATATACCTGTTGAGGTATGGAAGTGTCTAGGAGAGGTAGCAGTAGATTTTCTGACAAGAACATTCAACAAGGTCTCTGAGAGTGAGCAGATGATGGAGGAATGGAGAAGATGGGTTCCCATTTTTAAGAACAAGGGACACGTGCAGAGTTGTGCAACTACAGAGGGATACAGTTGATAAGCCATATGATGAAGTTATGGGAAAGAATAGTGGAAGCTAGCCTAAGGGCAGAGGTCAGCATTTGTGAACAACAGTTTGGTTTCATGCCAAGAAAAAGCACCACAGATGGAGTGTTTGCTTTGAGGATGTTAATAGACAAGTACAGAGAAGGTCAGCGGGAACTGCATTGTGCCTTTGTGGATCTGGAGAAAGCATATGACAGGGTGCCAAGAGAAGAACTGTGTTATTGCATGAGGAAGTCTGGAGTAGTACATGCTCATTGCCTCCTCATCGACCGTACGACTGTGACATTGACCTACTTCCAGGTTCCACGCTCCCTTCCCATCGACTATACAACCTCTCAAAGCCGGAGAAGATGCCATGGAGGCATATATTAACGAGTCGCTGGCTGCAGGTCTCTTTTGGCCCTCATCTTCCCCGGTAGGCGCTGGATTCTTCTTCATCGAAAAGAAAGATAAGACCCTGAGACCTTGCATCGATTACATGGGCGTGAACCATATCACCATAAAAAACAAGTACCCTCTCCCTCTAATAGATTCAGCCTTCACCCCTCTCCATGATGCTACCATTTTTTCCAAGCTGGACCTGAGAAACGCCTACCACATAGTCCGAATTTGGGAGGGGGACAAGTGGAAGACGGCCTACAACACGCTCCTGGGGCACTTTGAATACCTGGTCATGCCATTCAGACTAACCAATGCCCTGGTGGTTTTCCAAGCTCTGGTCAACGATGTGCTTAGGGACATGCTGAACCGCTTTGTATTCGTATGTCTGGATGGCATCCTGATCTTCTGTAGAGACCAAGACGAACATCTCCACCACGTGAGAATGGTACTAAAGAGGCTCCTGGAGAACAGATTGTTTGTTAAGGCAGAATAATGTGAGTTTCATGTCCCCTCTGTCTCCTTCCTGGGGTTCATCGTGGAGAAGGGGCAGATAAGACCCGATCTGGCAAAGGTGAAGGCAGTGGCGGAGTGGCCGACTCCAGGGACATGGAAACAGCTGCAGAGGTTCCTGGGGCTTGCAAACTTCTATTGCTGCTTTGTGCAGGACTACAGCCACCTAGCAGCCCCCCTCACACAGTTCGCATCACCCAAGACACCGCTCCAAGTGCCCAGGTGGTGTTTAACAGGCTGAAGGCCAAATTTGTCAATGCGCCCGTACTGATCCACATGGACCCCTCGCTGCAGTTTGTGGTGGAAGTCGATGCCTTGGACTCGGGGATGGGGGCGTTCCTCTCCCAATCGTCTCCTACAGACCAGAAGATACACCCATGCATCTTCTTCTCCCGTTACTTGTCCCCGGGAGAACAGGATTATGATGTTGGGAATCGCGAGCTGCTGGCAAGGTTGACTATATGTTCGCCCGCCGACCAGAACCCCAGCACACCAATGGGCTCACTCCTAAAAATTAGCCTGCCACCCCGGAGCCCACAGAACTCTCTTCCTGCTCCAACAATGCTTCTGGTGGCCAACGATGGCAGCTGACACCAGAGAGTTTGTGGGAACTTGCGCCATCCCATCGTGCACCCACGGGTCTCCTCCAACCCTTACCTATTCCCCATCATCCCTGGTTGCACAGTGCAGTGGACTTTGTCACAGGTTTACCCCATCTGAGGGCAACACTGTTATCCTGACAGTAGTTGACCGGTTCTCCAAGGCGGTCCACTTCGTCGCCCTGCCCAAACTCCCCTCAGCAATGGAAACAGCTGGTCTCCTAGTCCAACACGTCTTTCGCTTCCATGGCATCCCCCAGAACGGCATTTCAGACCGGGGCCCCCAGTTTGCATCCAGAGTTTGGAAGGTGTTCTGCGACACCTTGGGAGTCTCCTGCAGCTTGACCTCTGGCTACAGTAGGCCCTTGACATTCGCGAGGGTACGGTTCCGGGCCTTCCTGCGAATCGAAATAATCTGCGAGTTCTGTACGCAGAAGTAAAACCACATGTCTGACGTCACATGCGCGAATGAGCAGCCGGAAGTAAAATACTATATGTCTATTACATGTGCTAAAATATGCTTCTTAAACACATTCAACAGACAGTCTTACCCATTAATACAGTATTAATGTAGTAAAATATAGTCATGATTAAGAAAAACTTTTCACTTTTCTACTGTGATATTTAGTAATGAAATATATAAACATTATACAGCATATACTGTTGTAAAGCACTTATTTCAAAGTCTTTTTCAATTATTATTCCAGTACAGTACCTAAGTTAATTCTGAGAATGTTTGTGCATGAGATTTTATGTTCTGTAGCATGCTTAACAAATGATACCAAAAGGATAAACTTTATTATGCTTCATGTCCTTTTACATTGAACTTGGAGTGATGTGTCCAAGATGGCGCTGCCTCGAGGGCAACGTTGTGGAGTTTTCAGAGTCAAATTGTTTTTGTTAATTTTAATTTGTTTTATTTGTTTGTTCATGTTTTGCACTATGCTCGTCTATGATCGGTCGACCCTACTACAGCTATGAGCAGCTTCAGCTTTGGGCAACTAAGAACACAACAACTCCTATCGTGAGCTGCTATGCAATGCTATGCTATTGTAACTCAATGCTAACAATAAGTCCAGGCGGAGTTCTCAGATTCACCGGTGCCTGGGTATGACTTCCGGCCATACTGCTTTAAAATGTCCTGTCCCTGTGAAACAAGATGGACGAGCTTCATGCTCAGATTACAGCGCAAAGGGAGCTACAGGACTGTGTTTCTGTGAAACATGTCTCGAGGAGAGGACACCCGTACTAATAAGATGAACATACAAAACAAAAATAAAACAAATTAAAATGAACAATAGCATGCTTGCTCTGCTAATAGCATGCTAGCTCTGCTAATGGCATGTTAGCTCTGCTAATAGCATGTTAGCGCTGCTTAGTTACACACGCCTGAAGATTCTCCGAGCTTATCGCTGTAGTACAGTCGACCGGTCGTAGATGAGCATAGTGCAAAACATGAACAAACAAAACAACAAATAAAACCAACAAAGAAACAATTTGACTCTGAGAACTCTGCAACGTTGCCCTCTGGGCAGCACCATCTTGGAGACGTCACTCCAACTTCAATGTAAAAGGACATGAAGAGTACTGTAATAAAGTGTATCCTTTTGGTATTGTTTGTTAAACATACTACAGAGCATAAAATCTCACGCATAAACATGAACTTCGGTACTGTATTGGAATAATAATTGAAAATTATTTTAATACAACAGTTCAGAGAAAACCATCGTTTCTCAGGAGAAAGTCTTATTTCTTCAGATGAGACATCCAGCGTTTGCTATCACTTAGCCAGAGAAGACACACAGTGTTTGAGTGGTATCATAGAGCTTAACTGGTAATTAAAACACACACAAAAAAGAGGCTCATTGACAACTTGTGCGCGAATGAGGAAAAAGAGGTGGGACATAAGCTCAACCAATCAGGAGAAAGGATGGCAACCATTGGCTGAATTTGAATCACGTGCTGGTTGCTCGGCAGTCAACGAATACTCAAACTGTGGGTGCAAAACCACAACTAGTCAAGGGCCTACTGTACCATCCTCAGTCGAACGGGCAGGTTGAATGCGCGAAACAAATCCTCGGATCCTCCCTGCACTGCGTCGCCTCCTGCCTCCCAACCTCCTGGGCCACACATCTCCCATGGGTCGAATACGCACACAATTCTCTCATCTGCGCCACCACAGGGATGTCCCCCTTCATGGTGATTAATGGGTTCCAGACCCCCTGTTTCCCAGCCAGGAGGTTGAAGTGGCTGTCCCATCCGTCCAGACACAGTTTCACAGAGCACGCCAGGTCTGGAAAGAAGCAAGCGCTGACCTGGAACGAACAGTGGCCTGAAACCGGAGGATTGCTGATCGTCACCGAACCCCGGCACCTCCTTACATGGTCGGCAAACAAGTGTGGCTCTCCTCCCGGGACCTGCCCCTGCAAGTCGACTCCAAAAAACTGTCCCTCAGATACATTGGGCCCAATATAATAGAGAAAATTATAACCCCCACCGCCGTCCGACTGAGACTCCCACCCTCACTCAAGCTACACCTAGTATTTCATGTTTCCCTGATTAAGCCCTTGGTAGAAAGTCCCCTCCACCCCCCATCAACCCCCACCCTCTCCTCCCGGGCTGATTGATGGACATCCTGCTTACACAGCCAACCACATCCTTGATGTACGCAGGCGGGGTCGAGGGTTTCAGTACCTAGTGGACTGGGAGGGCTATGGTCCCGAAGAGCGTTCATGGATTCCCCGCTTCCCTAATCCTGGACCTAGACTTATTAGACAAATTTTATCGTCAGTTCCCGGACAAGCCTGGTCAGGCGCCCCTTGGGGGGGGTTACTGTTATGGTCTGTGCTGGCTGGTGGAATTAATTCATTTTTGTTTAGTCATTGAAGGCACTGGCAAGGGCCATGGCTGTTACTGGTAGGCGAGTTCCAGAAGAGCGCACCTGATCCCACGCCGCAGTAAGCAAGCAGCCAGTTATAAATGAGAGGGGCGTGCTTCCCTCTGATGTCAGAACATTGTTTTCCCCGTGATTCCGTTCCTCGGCTTTCTCTTTGACCCCTGGTATCTTGCTTCATGCTTGACCAGTTCCATTGATTTATTCTTCCTGTGATTTACAGTTCCTAGTGTTTAATAAATTGTTGAACCTTCTTATGGTCTCCTGCATCTCTGGGTCCAATGCATACACTCCAGGCTAACAGATCATCCTCACTCTCAGCTCACTGTTTCTTAGCCATAGCACAAGTAACGGCCTAATCAGGAAATGACTCTGGAAACTCTTGTTCCAACAACACGGTATAAGATGCACCAGGTTTTTCTGTCACCTGTGGACTAGCTGTAATCTTGCACCCAGCTAAGTCATTACCAAGTAAGAATGACACATCCTGAACAGGAAGAGAAGGCCACAGTAACCATCCCAGAAACTAAGTTCATTCATCATCATCATCATTTTCTGTACCCGCTTAATCCTAATTTGGGTCGCGGGGAGGTTGGTGCCCATCCCAGCCAACTTCGGGCGAGGGCAGAGTACACCCTGGACAGCTCGCCAGGCCATCGCAGGGCGGAAACACGCTGACGGCTTTGCAGCCTACTCTTGTCGAAAGTCAGCAATGGTTCTTTTACATGCCTCACACCATAGACAGTGAGAGACATGGCCGGCCTTTGATCACCCAGTTAGCTGCACTGGGGGGGGGGGGCAGTGACAACCTTGTGGAGAGTGGGACATTTTAAATTTAATTGTAGAGGTACATTTACAAAACAACACTCTACCCCCTGTACTAAAATACTAGTATCAGTTGGGGTCTTCTCAGACAAAGGCAACACACCCTCTCACATCATCGGCACTGGTAGCAGCTCCATGCAACTCACTAACCTTTTGTTCATCTAAATGAGTCTTGAGCTCCCCTGGAAAACACTGTTTAAATTGTTCAATGACAATAAGTTGTCTGAACCTATCATAATCCTTGTCAACCTCCTTTGAAGAACACCACCTATCCAACATTTCTACTTCTCTAGCAAACTACATAAGTTTGGTTATCCTGCTTCCTATACTGACGGAACTTCTGCCTATTGAGGTTTTGCACGTGATGTCACAGGGTCACATGACTTATGTTTATATGACATATTGGACGGCATGATCTGGATGGCGCGCGGTCATTCAACATTGCTAAACATTTTAAAATAAGTAATAGTGGTTCAACATTACCCAACTGGATGTTGTTTGTCAGTTACTAACTTCCCCGGAGTGATACAAAATAACCAGTGATTATGGTTATATCGTGTTGCGCTGTTGGCTATGCCAATAGACAGAGGAGTAAGCCTGCACTGTCATTTTATTGTTTTCCATCTGACCTGGAGAGAAAAGCCAAATGATCGCAGTGGTAAATAGGAAAGACTGGAATCCTACAGAATACAGTAGAATATGCAGCGAACACTTTGTATCAGGTAAATATACATTCTTAGGCTTATATATAAATAAAATATGTGAATTTATAGAACCATTACAAGCATTGATAATTTTAATTTATTATTGCATAAGAACTAGTTTGTGTAGCTCTATTTGGGGATACAACACGCGCCTTAGCCATTATGAGGTGGTAGTCTCGCTTCCTGGTTCCTGGCTCCCATTGTTACATACAGTTTACAAATCCGGCAACAAAATACTTGTAAGCTTCCACTGATTTGTAAGCTTTTAACTCTTTGCCAGTAAATGGAGAGGGACCGTGGACAAGATATGTACAAAGATCCAAGTAGGCAAAAGCAGGAAAGGAAGAATGGTCGCATTCTAACACATTCCTAAACATTGACTGCGGCATTAGATATGGATCGACAATCCCCAGGTGCTTTATTTTACTCAGATACCTCACCTTCTGGTCACCTGTCAGATGATTGACAACGTCTGACAATTATATAGTGTCAATGCTTTTGCCTTCGACACTCTCGCATATTTTGCTTTCGCTGTCATTATCGGTTGTTGTTGAAGCCATGCTTAGTGAATTGTGTGTGTGTGTGTGTGTGTGTGTGTGTTCTGGATCACGCTTGCTGTCCAATATGGCATATGAAGGTATTGGGGTCATGTGACTGCAAAACTTCAATACGCCTCTGGAACTAACTCATATGCCTTCAGAATGACCCCTTTAACTACCTCATAATCTGCACATTGTTCAACTGACAAAGATGAATACACCCACTTCCTGAGCGTTACCCTTTAACACACACTGTAACAAAACTGTCCATGATACCTTGGGCCACTTCATGCTGGCAACTACCTTTTCAAAATGCCGAAAATACTTGTCTACATCCCTTTCCTGAAATGGTGGAACAAGTCTAACCTCCTTACTAGCATTAAAATGTGTCTCAGTTGGAGCTGGTTTAGTCTTAGAACTTTCAATCTCTATTTCCTTCATTCTAATTTGAAGTTGTACCTGCCTTTCTTTGTCTTCCCTCTCAATCTGAGCTTGCCTTTCCCTCTCTTCCCTCTCCCTTGCTATTTGTTGTAGTTCTTTCTCTTTCTGAATTTCCAATTCTTTTAACCCAAATTCATGCTCAAGTTCTAGTTTCCTAAGCTCTATTAAACCAACTTCCTGAATACTATATAGACAAGACTCATCCAAGAGTTCCTCATCTACCAAGTATCTAACCACAGCATTCCGAACTTCTGATTTCCTCATTGAAATCTTAACATCAACCCCATAATGCTTTTCTAGCAGTACTGACTCTGTTTTCTTTTACTTGTCGATTGGCCCCAAATCAGGATTATTTTCGAAATTCCCAACAACTGCTGCTGCATCAAGTTTGTGTGTCAGTGGTACTCATGGTGTCTTGTGTGTTGGTCAATCAGTAATTCAAACAACAATAAATTTGGAAGAGCCAAGTTGGTAATTTACAAGAACCTCAAAATTCAGATCATAAACACCTTCAACAATGCTTTCAGGACCTCTGACAATATTTGGGAAAGATCCCGGATGAGCCCCGGATTTCTGTTACGTGGCCCACTTAAATTCTTACAAATGGAAAATAACAAAGAATATCAAAAAAACCCCGTACATAATTACCAAGTAAATGACCAACAAACAAGGTGACTAACTTTAAATACTCTTTTAAATAATTAACCATTAAACAAGGTATGATACAGTTACAATGTCGTGCACAGGTACCATTTATTAGAAGCAGACTTGATCAAAATTCAGAATTTCAGAATTCAATTCAATTCAGGAAGTGAATTTGAATTGAATTTGAGTTGGCTCCACCCCCAGAGGATATGGAATTGAATGTGAATTGGAATTACAGGAAGTGGAATTTCAAACTCATTGCAATTCAGAGAAATTCATTCTAACCACATATCAGTGAGAATGTGATACTTAGCATGTATTTTTCTCACAAATTGTAATAATTGTATCTGAAACACAATAAATGCAATACAGACACTATTATTAAGCATACATTCTTATATTCAAAAGCAATGTTTCCATTTTAAAGTAATCAAATAACACAAATATGTGATGAATGCAATCATTATTTTATTTCCTTTACAGGGTAACACTGTTGCATTTAATGATCATCAGCCTCCTCATCTTCTCCATCACTCACTGTCACTCACATGCACTGGTGGAAAAAGAGTGAAGGCCTTTATCATGTTGGAGGCATTGTCTGTTATGATGAAAGACACTTTGCTCTGAATGTTGTAACTGCACAGTACTTGGTCATAAACCTGGCAAATATTTTCCGCCGTGTGTCTACCTTTAAAACGCTGACAGCTCAGCATCACACTCTGCAGGTTGTAATCATGCATGAAATGGCCAGTCATTCCTAAAAATGACCTCATTGATCTGTTAGACCATAAGTCAATTGTTAGGCAGATATGGCCAGCATTTGTCAAGGCATTTGTCAGATGGTCTTTTACAGCTTTTGCATGCTGTGGTATGAGGCTATCTCTGAGAGCTTTTTGATTAGGAACTGTAAATGCTGTTTGTGCAAGCTGGAACATGAAAATGAAGTCCTTATGTTCAATTGTAGAGAGGGGAAGGAGACCATTGGAAATCAGACTAACAATGCTATCTGTCAGAACCATTTGATTTGTATTGGTTGAGGACCACTTAAATGTTGACGGTTGGTCTTGGTATGTTTGACTGCCACTGCTGGATGCAGACCACATCTCCAAGACTGCAGGGTGTTTCTTCTGTAAGCAGAAAAGCCAATTAATGTTTAAGATTTCATTTTTTGAATCTGTATATTACGTACAATTCTGTGTAATCTGCAAAATTGTATCTATATACTGTCTATTGTAATCTGTACACAGATATGGTTGAACTCAAAATTGTTAGCTCCCCTTGTGAAATTGAACATAATTCTTGATTTCTCCATGAAAATGACCAATGACAACAAATGTTTGTTATTCTAGAAACAGATGCACTATAAAGATTGTCCAAAAAGTTTAATTTGGATATTTTATTGTCACACTGAGTTTTAACAAAAAATAGCAAAAATGAGATGTTCAAAATTATTAACCCCCTGCACAGGTCTCCTGAGGAATTTTGGCCCATTCCTCCTTTGCGAACTGTTCCAATTGGCCCACATTGCATGTTTTTTGTGCATGGGCATTCTTTTTCAGCACTTGCCACAGGTTTTCTATTGGATTGAGATCTGGGGTCTGTGTAGGCCACTCTATAACATTTGTCTTGGTATCCCTGAGGTATTACTTGACTACTTTAGAGGTATGCTTCAGGTGATAATCTTGCTGGAAGACCCAACGATGACCTCAGTATAAATACGTACAGTGTTCTGCATGTTTTCCTTCAGAATTCCAAGGTAGTCTTCTTTTTTCATGGTGTCAGGCACCCAAACTCAGTGTGACAATAAACTAGCCTAATGAAACTTGTTGGACAATGTCTTTATACTTTACCTGGAGGTGTCGTTTGAAATTTGAGGGTGCCTTTTTTGGAACCACAGACCGGAATATTACAGTGATTGCAGATTGCTTTGTGGTTTCCATTTGTTGTGGGAATTGGCTTACCAAAATGAATGAGCACATATGTTCTTTTAGTTGTGTCATTATTTTGCATATTGCTGTAATAAGAAAACTCAAAAATACAAGCCAGCTATGGTAATAGTCTACCCTAAACAAAATGCCCGAAATGTTCGGACAACCACTTTGAAGGCTAGGATAAAGTAAAGCATTCTGGGAAATTAAGCCATGTTTTTTTTTTCTAATTTTACACCATTTCAATGTTTACCATTTTAAGGATCAGTTTTATGAATATGTATATATTTGTAGTGCCAAATTATGGTACAAATGGGCCTATTTTCTATTAACAAATATAAAAAATTGTGCTTTGGACATAAGGTAAGGCCCTATATTAATACACTGTATGAATTAAATACATTTTGCAATCATATAAGTCTGTACAGAATCATTGTTAACTGTACTTTCATTATCATGAATGTCTCTGAATTTCATGGAATTCCAATTGTACTTCCTGCAATTCGAATTTGAATTGCAATTCTATTTCCTGCTTTGAATTTCAATTCAAATTCATATTGAAATTCAAGAATTGAATTGGAATTTGGGGGTCATTCTCAATTCAATTCTGAGTTTTGCCCAAGTCTGGTAAAAATGCTCAACAACAGGGCCATCAACACCCTCTCTCTCTCTCTCTCTCACCACCATTTCCATCAACATACACTGTCTCACAACCCTCATCATCCAGACCTACTGTCTCACCACTTTTTCCATCAACACCAACTGTCTTACTACACTTTCAATCAATACCTACTGGCTCAACACCCTTTCAATTAACACCTAATGCCTTAATCCCTTTTCATCAACAACTAATGTCTCACCACACTTTTTAATCAGTGCCTACTGTCTTAACACCCTTTTCATTAGGACCTTCTGTTCACCACCTTTCCATTAACACATTCAGTATCAAAACCTGTTACACCAACACCTACTGTTAACACTCTTTCTACATCCTCACATAAGAATTACTGCTGTCCAAATGTGTGATGGCTATGTAAAGGGCAGTGATGATGGCATCCTCCATTGATTGTTTTGCTCTGTATACAAACTGATGTGGATTAACATCAGCAAAGGTCACAGCCATAATGGGAGACAAGTCTGCCCAAACATTTGATGATGGAAGTTAGGGAAACTGGGTAATAGTTGTTCAGGTAGCTTGTTGCCCTTTTTTGTGTCACAGAAACAATGGTGGCTGCCTTAAGGCAGGCGGGAACGACATAGTGCAGTAGCAAAAGGTTATAGATGATGGTAAAATCCCAGGCTAGGTGATCTGTGCATGCTTTAAGCACCCCTGTACATCAATCTTGTTGCGTGACCAAGGTTCATGGTAATTTAATCGATATACAAGGGGGCAGTGGTGGTCTAGTGGTATAGGGTGCTGGATCGCTGATCCAAAGGTTGGGGGTTCGAGTCCCACTCTCCACAAGGTTGTCACTGTCCCCCCCCGTGCGGCTAACTGGGTTATCAAAGGCGGGCCATGTCTCTCACTGTCTATGGTAAGAGGCATGTAAAAGAACCATTGCTGACATTCGTAAAGAGGAGCTGCAAAGCCGTCAGCATGTTTCTGTCCCTTGCTAAAAGGGTTGTGACAGGAAGGGCATCCGACGTAAAAACCTCTGCCAAAGCAAACGTGCGAATCAGATGATTTGCTGTGGCGACTCCCGAGTAAAAGGGGAAAAAGCCGAAAGGAAGACAGACAAGGGCGTAGGCTGGTCTGATCATGGGGGGTGCACATCTTGGTTGACCAGAACTCGAATCTATAATTTTATTTTTTATATTACTAAGCACTTTGGGGGAACCAGGTACACCCATGGGTAGAATTATAAACTTTAAAAATGGCTGTCTATACAGGGCTGAACTGCAATCAAATATTATAGTTCAACCAAAAACATTCTCAAATATATTTCAAACTCCATCTGCAAGTACATGTGCTAAATACATTTACAAATTGAGCTAAAGTTATTTATCTATTGAAAGGCACAAAGAAATATTAATACATATTTACAGCACAAAGGCATACTATTAATTTTATAAAAGTACTGACCATTAAGCTGCAAAAACCGGCTGGATGGCTTATGATTATTTTAGCCATTCATTCTCTGTGCGTCAATGTTTGTGTTCTAACACATGTGCAGGAACCGAAAGCGGTACTAAGAACCTGTGCTTTATTCTCACACTTACACTTTGTTTGATTGACAATGTTCAGCTATTATTGCTTACTAATAATGTGAGGCACTCCACCGAAATAGGCCCTTGTCGTTGATTGTTGATTGGTCAGCTCGGGCTTGCACATGCGCAGTGCCCATTACACATTAACTTCCGGTGTTAACTTCCTGTTTACTGCACGGTGAATTTATCTTTGACTTTATCTTCAATAACAGTCATTAAGCTTCTTTATAAGATTGTGCATACACATAAATTCTATTCCATCAGAACTCAACTCCTGCTGTGTGTGTGTGTGTATGGGGGGTTTGCACGTGCACCCTGTGCATCCCCCACCCACCCAGCCTACACCCTTGGTATAGATGTTTTTTGGGGGATAGAATTTAGTTAGCCCTTAGCCCCCCTGTTTCCTGTGTTGCCACCACCATTACCACTTTAGCGAGGTGTATTGAGAGACAGGTTCACGGACGTATAGATCTCTGGTGGAATGAGGTCTGAGCTGTTGTTGGATGATTATCTCTGTAGCCATAGTTGTTTCAAACCATAAGCAGCTTGTCACTGCTATACTGCCCATGTGCTGCCAGGGATTGAGACATTTTTCCCCAATTTTTTGGAACACTATGAATTGTGAATAAAAATTGAATGCAATGATGTGGAAGTGCCAAATCTCAATATTTTATTCCAAATAGAATATAGATGACAGGTCAAAAGTTTAAACTGAGAAATGTATCATTTTAAGGGAACATGTGGTGAGTTTAAATTTCATGGTGTCAACAAATCTCAAAAAAGGTGGGACAGGTGACAATAAAAGGCTGGAAAAATCAATAGCACTTATAACAAACAGCTGGAAGACCAATTACCACTAATGAGGTCCATTGGCAGCATGACTGAGTATCAAAAGAACGTCTCAGAGTTGCAGTGTCTCTCAGAAGCGAAGATGGGTAGAGAATCATCAATTCCCAAATTACAGAAAACAATGAAGCAATATCAGAAGGGTGTTTCCCAGCGAAAAATTGCAAAGAGTTTGAAGTTATCATCATCTACAGTGCATAACATCATCCAAACATTCAGAAAATCTGGAACAAGCTCTGTGCGCAAACGTCAAGGCCGAAAAACCATACTGGATCTTCCGGCCCTTAAATGGCACTGAACCACAAACAGAAATTCTACTGTAAGGGAAATCACAGAATGGGATCAGCAATGCTTCCAGAAACCATTGTCGGTGAACACAATCTACCGTGCCATCTGCCGTTGCCAGCTGAAACTCTGCAGTACAAAGAAGAAGCCATTTCTAAACAGGACCCAGAAGCACAGGCGTTTTCTCTAGGCCAGGGCTCATTTAAAATGGAGTATGGCAAATTGGAAAACTATTCTGTGGACAGACAAATCATGATTCGAAGTTCTTTATAGAAAAGTGGGACACCATGTAATCTGGATTAAGAGGACAAGGACAACCCAAGCTATCAGCGTTCAGTTCAGAAGCCTGCATCTGTGATGGTATGGCTTTTCATGAGTGCGTACAGCATGGGCAGCTTGCACATCTGGAAAGGCACCGTCAAAGGAGAAAGGTATATTCAGGTTCTAAAACAACATATGCTCCCATTCAGACATTGTTTCTTTCAGAGAAGACCTTGCATTTTTCAACATGATAATGCCAGACCACATTCAGCATTAATTACAACATCATGGCTGCTTCGGAAAAGGATCTGGGTATTGAAATGGCCAGCCAGCAGTGCAGATCTTTCACCTATAGAGAACATTTGGTGCATCATAAAGAGGAAGGTGCAACATGGACGGTCCAAGACAGTTGAACAGTTTGAGGCCTGTATTGGACAATAATGGGACAGCATTCCGATTTCAAAACTTGAGAAACGTATATCCTTGGTCCCCAGACATTTGCAGACTGTTGTAAGAAAAAGAGGGGATGCTTCACAGTGGTGAAAATGGCCTTGTCCCACCTTTTTTGAAATTTGTTGACACCATGGAATTTAAAATCACCATATTTTCCCCTTAAAATGATACATTTCTCTGTTTAAATGTTTGACCTGTCATCTATATTCTATTTGGAATAAAATATTGAAATTTGGCACTTCCACATCATTGCATTCAATTTTTATTCACAATTCGTATAGTGTCCCAATTTTTTGGGGAATCCGGTTTGTACTTTAATTTTCTTTTCCATGCTCAATCCTGGTTTCCTAATCTGAACGTCAGAGTTCAACAACACTCCCCTGATACAGTTAACTTGGTTATCAAAAGGCCATTTGGTTGCTGTTAGTGTGTTTCTCCCCTGCCCCAGGTGTACCCTACCCTTGCCCAAAAGTCACCCAAAATGGGCCCCAGCCACCCTGCAACCATAATTAGATTTAAGTTGCTCAGAAAATTTATAAATTAATAAATAAACGTAGGAGCTATTCATATTCTTGAGGAAAGGGGAAGTAGTGGCCTGGTGGTAAGGTGCTGGATTACCAATCCCAAGGTTGGTGGTTCAAGCCCCGCTGTCAACTATTGTCACTGCTCTCTCCCCAGTGCAGATAACTGCGTTATCAAAAGTGAGCCATATCCTTCACTGTCTATGGTGAGAGGTTCATGTAAACAGGCCATAACTGAGATGGTTACCAGCCTCCCCGTGACCCTAAGTAGGATGAAGCAGTTCAGAAAATTATTGAATGAATTCTTGAGGCATGTCCCATACAAGGCATTTCATTTTCTCATTCCAGTTTTCAACTCCCACTAGTTTTCTTACCTAATTAAAAAAAAGACAAAATTGTCATTGGAGTATGCTAGGCCACTTGAAATGCAGTGTAGGACATACTGTGTGTTCAGGAGACGACGTGGAAAGGTTGTAAAGCTAAAAGATTAGGAACAGGGTTTAAGCTGTTTTATCATGGTAAGGTTGGGGGCAGTGGTGGTCTAGTGGTGTAGGGCACTGGATCGCTGATCCAAAGGCTGGGGGTTCGAGTCCCACTCTCCACAACGTTGTCACTGCCCCCCCCCCCAGTGCAGCTAACTGGGTTATCAAAGACGGGCCATGTCTCTCACTGTCTATGGTGAGAGGCATGTAAAAGAACCATTGCTAACTTTCGTAAAGAGCAGGCTGCAAAGTCTCAGCGTGTTTCTGTCCCATGCTAAAAAGGGTTGTGACAGGAAGGGCATCCGACGTAAAAACCTCTGCCAAATCAAACGTGCGAATCAGATGGTTTGCTGTGGCGACTCCTGAGTAACAGGGAAAAAGCCGAAAGGAAGACAGACCGACATCATGGTGTGGATGGGAAGAGAAATGGAGTAGGAGTCATCTTGAAGGAGGGGTTGGTCAGGAATGTTCTAGAAGTGAAAAGAATGTAAGAAAGAGTGAAAAGAATGTAAGAAAGAGTGATGAGTCTCAATTTAGGAATTGAAGGCGTGAAGTTCAATGTTGTTAGTGCTTCTGCCCGACAGGCAGGATGTGAGCTAGAGGAGAAGGTGAGATTCTGGAGTGAGTTAGATGAAGTGATCCAGATTACCCCCAGAGGTGAAAGAGTGGTCATTGGTGCAGACTTCAATGGACATGTTGGTGCAGGCAACAGAGGGGACGAGAAAGTGATGGGCAGGTTTGGTATCCAGTACAGGAAGGACAGATGTTGATCTACAGATGTAGATTTTGCAAAAAATATATAAATGGCTGTGGTGAATACTTTCTTCCAGAAGAGACAGGAGCATAGGATGACTTATAAAAGCAGAGGTAGGACCACATAGGCAGACAGCATCTTGTGTCGGCGATGTAATTTGAAGGAACTCACTCACTACAAAGGAGGAGTGGGTTAGAGTGTTGCCAAACAGCATAGAATGGTGGTGTGCAGGATGACACTGATGGTGAGAAAGATGAAGAAGGCACAGGAAGAGCAGAAGACAAAGTGGTGGAAGCTGAAAAAGGAAGTGTCGTGTTGTCTTCAAGAAGTTGAAACAGGCTTTGGGTGATCAGGAAGTGCTTCCAGATGACTGGACAAATATGGCTAATGTGATCAGAGAGACAGATAGAAGAGTACTTGATGTGTCCTCTGGAGGGAAAGTAGATATGGAAACTTCGTGGTGCAATGAGGAAGTGCAGGAATGTGTACAAAGGAAGAGATTAGCTAAGAAGAAGTGGGACGTTGAAAGGACCGAAGAGAGTAAACAGGAGTACAGGGAGACACAACGTAAGGTAGCGGTGTCAAACGCCAAACAGAGGGCGTATTATGACTTGTATGCTAGGTGGGACGGTAAAGAGGGAGCAAATGATTTATTCAGGTTGGCACAGTAGAGAAATAGAGACAGGAAGCATGTGTAGCAAGTTAGAGTGATTAAGGACAGAGCGGGAAATGTATTGACTGATGACAGAAGTGTGCTGAGAAGATGGAAAGAGTACTTTGAAGAGCTGATAAATGAGGAACATGAGAGAGAGAGAAAAGAGTAGAAGAGGTGACTGTTGAGGACCAGGAAGTAGCAAAGATTAGTAAGGGTGAAGTGAGGAGGGAATTGAAGAGGATGAAGAATTGAAAGGCAGTTGGCCCTGATGACATACCGGTGGAGGTATGGAAGTGTCTAGGAGAGGAAGCAGTAGATTTCCTGACAAGAACATTCAACAAAGTCTTAGAGAGTGAGAGGATGCCAGAGGAATGGAGGAGAAGTGTGCTGGTGCCCATTTTTAAGAACAAGGGAGATGTGCAGAGTTGTGGCAAGTACAGAGGGATAAAGTTGATGAGCCATATGATGAAGTTATGGGAAAGAATAGTGGAAGCAAGACTAAGGGCAGAGGTCAGCATTTGTAAACAACAGTTTGGTTTCATGCCAAGAAAGAGGGATAAAGTTGATGAGCCATACGATGAAGTTATGGGAAGAGGACGAGCACCTCAGATGCAATGTTTGCTTTGAGGATGTTAATAGAGAAGTACAGAGAAGGCCAGAGGGAGCTGTATGGTGCCTTTGTGGATCTGGAGAAAGCATATGACTTGTGCCGAGAGAAGAACTGTGGTATTGCATGAGGAAGTCAAGAGTAACACAGAAGTATGTTAGAGTGGTGCAGGGCATGTATGAAAGATGTAAGACAATGTTGAGGTATGCTGTTGGTGTGACAGAAGAGTTCAAGGTGGAGGTGGGACTGCATCAATGACCTTCTTGTTTGCGATGGTGATGGACAGGCTGACAGACAAGGTTAGACAAGAATCTCCATGGACGATAATGTTTGCAGATGAGATTGTGATCTGTAGTGAGAGCAGAGAACAAGTGGAGGAAAATTTAGAGGTGGAGGTATGCCCTGGAAAGGAGAGGAATGAAGGTTAGCCTCAGTAAAACAGAATGCATGTGTGTAAACGGCAAGGACCCAAGAGGAATGGTGAGGTTACAGGGAGCATAGATAAAGAAGTTGGAGGGATTTTAAATACTTAGGCTCAACAGTCCAGAGCAATGGAGAGTGTGGAAAAGAGGTGAAGAAGCGTGTGCAGGCTGGTTGGAATGGTTGGAGAAAAGTGTCCGGAGTGATGTGTGATAGGAAGGTATCGGCAAGAATGAAGGGAAAAGTGTACAAGACGGTTTTGAGGCCAGCGATGTTGTCTGGTTTAGAAACAGTGGCACTGAGGAAGCTAGAGCTGGAGGTAGCAGATATGAAAATGTTGAGGTTCTCTTTGGGTGTAACAAGGATGGATTGGATCAGGAATGAGTACATCAGAGGGGAGAGCGCATGTGAGAGGTTTTGGAGACAAAGTGAGAGGCTAGATTGAGATGATTTGGAAATGTACAGATGAGGGATAGTGAATATATTGGTCGTAGGATGCTGAGGTTGGAACTACCAGGCAGAAGGCCTAGAGGAAGGTCAATGAAAAGATTTATGGATGTGCTGAAAGAGGACATGAAGGAAGTTGGAGTGAGAGTAGAAGATGCAGAGGATAGATTGAGATGGAAGCAGATGATTCACCGTGGTGACCCCTGAAGGGAACAGCCAAAAGGAAAGGAAGAAGAAGAAGAAGAAGAAGAAGAAGAAGAAGAAGAAGAAAAAGAAGAAGAAGACTTGACGTGCACTATAGAAGATTACAACTATAGCATCCAAAATGTGTCAGAATTAGCAAGTGTTTTTTACTTTCATTACTTTAGTAATATATGATTGATTATGTTTTTCCAAAACCATATTTAGATTTCCTTGGGGACATGTGCATGGTGAAAGCTAAGGGGAAAGGGTTCATATAACAGTAATGATTTTTAGAAAGCTACAAGAGAGACAGGGGGACATTTCTGCTACTGGTACCACATAATCCAATAGTACTTGCCACATGAGGAATGATGGGGCTGTTTAGCCTAGGAAGGTAACTTATATAGGAGGGGGTAATTCCAAGGTTAAACCTGCACTCTCTTGTAGCTATACCTACCTATAGGAAAAGCTTCAGGAGTAAACCCTGAGGAAATATCTGTCATTGAAATCCAATGTTCAGCATATTTTTGTTCTGGCAGCTCCTGCAACAAACTGTATTTGCTTTTGCTCTTTCTTTGGACATCAGTGATGTGGAGAGGGGAGATCTGCTCCATGGGCAACAACTTATCTTGCAAACTATATTGCCTAGAGAGGTCACTACAGCTTTGCCTCATGGCAAAACACAGGAAGTAGAAGACTACCTGTAAAAGGCCTCATGACTTGATTAGCAGATAGTGAGGTGCTTCTAACGGTGGGAAAGATTTTAGTATATCACTAGACAGCTGCTGCCTGACTCAAGCTGGGGAGTCCCCAGTCAATAAGAGTTTGTTCAGGCACAGTCTGACTGCCTCACTGGATGCATAGAGAATAAGGAATCAATCCAGAAAAGTGCATTGTGAACAGCTCACCAAGTAATCAACAAAGAAAAAGAAAAAAGAGACCAGCTCTCACACCAGGATATTGGTGCATTTGGACTATGATGACCAG
>CM045748.1:1192500-1277500 GCA_024760905.1 Plotosus lineatus
CATGCACACGCGCGCGTGCACACACACACACACACACACACACACATACACATACATACACATGCACACACACGTGCATACACACACAAACAATCACATGCACACACACATACGCACGTACCACACACTCACACGTATGCACACGCACACATGCACCCTTCTTTTTCTTTCTTTCTTTGGCTTGGCTTCACAAGGCCAATGTGGGAGAGACAAATCCGGCCGGAGTGGCTGCAGTTCAAAGTCGGGTCTGATATATTTGTTGATGCTTCTCTGTTCTTCCTTCTGTGACATTTCTACTTCATGTTGGCACTGCAAAAGTCCTCAAAAGAGGAGATGACCTGGTGCGTGATGTAGTGCCAGGCCTGGCAGTCAGCAGCAAGTGTCGACTACTGGTGGCAGTCAATGTTACATGCCCTGAGAGGCTTCTTGAGAGAGTCCTTATAATGTTTCTTTGGTGCTCCTCTGTCACGGTGGCCAGTGGAAAGTTTGCCACACAGGGCTATCTTAGGTAGGCGATGGTCCTCCATTCTGGAGATGTGCCCTGCGCAGCGCAGAGCAGCCGCAACTTGAGCAGCATGGTCTTGATGCTGGTGATGTCCGCCTTTTTAAGAACCTTGACATTGGTAAAGTAGTTGCTCCAGTGAATATTGAGGATAGTACAGAGACAGCATTGGTGGAAGTGCTCAAGCAGTTGAAGGTAATGACAGTAGATTACCAATGACTCAGAGCCATACAGCAGGGTGGTGAGTACTACGGCTCTGTAAGCACTGACCTTGGTGCCTTTCTCCAGATACTTATTTCCCAAGACTCGATTGCGGAGTCTGCCAAAGGCACTGTTTGCCTTGGCCAGTCTGTTGTCAACCTCCCTATCGATGTTGGCATCTGGTGTGATTGTACAACTTAGATAAGTGAACTGGTGAACCGTATTCAACTCAGTCTTGCCAATAATGGTGTGAAGGGGTGGTGCATATCATGGGGAGCAGGCTGGTTAAGGACCTCCATCTTTTTCAAACTGACCTTGAGTCTGAAGAGCTGAGCAGCCTCTGCGAAGCAGGACATTAAGCACTGCAGGGCTCTTTCGCTGTGAGCAACAAAGGCTGTGTCATCAGCAAAGAGGAGCTCACAAAACAGCTGCTCAAGCCTCTTTGAGTGAGCCTGTAGGATGAAAAGATCGCTGTCGAGATAGTAACACTCACCATTATCAGTATCACAGTACACAGCGCCAATATCATCAAGATATTCAATGGCCTGTTTAAGCATCGTGCTGAAGAAGATGCTGAACAAGGTCGGTGCCAGGACACAACCCTGTTTTACACCTTTGACAATGGGAAAGGGTTCAGAAAGGTCGTGATTCTGCCTGACTTGGTGATGCTTGTCTTCATGCAGCTGAATGACTAAACTAAAGAACTTTGGGGACAGCCAAGGCACTCCATGTTCTTCCACAATCCTTTCCTGCTTACTGTTTCAAATGCCTTTGTTCTGCTCCCAACACTTCTTTTGTAGCTGCCTGAGGATGAACACCATGTCTGTGGTGCCTCTGTTGGCTCTGGAGCCGCACTGCTTTTCTGGGAAGCGATATTCAACAATGATAGGTATAAATCTGTTTAGGAGCACCCGAGCTAGGATATTTCCTGCTATGGAGAGCAGAGTTATCCCTGATAGTTGGATAAGTCCGATTTTTCTCCCTTTTTTGTACAAGGTAATTGTGATTGCATCACAGAGGTCACTCAGAAGTTTGCCCTGTTCCCATCAACAGAAAAGGTTGATGATTTTGAAACATTGAGCTTGCTGTATAATGCTGGTCTGCTGTCTTTCCAGATCTCCAATTTAATAGTCAACTCCTGCTGCTTTGCCACTTTTCAGCTGCTCTATGGCTTTAGTAAGTTCTTCCATGGAGGGTAGTTCATCCAGTTCCACTTTGACTGGTTGCTGAGGAATGTGCGTAATTGCTGAGTCCTAGGCGACTGTAGTGCTGAAGAGAGCCTGGAAGTGCTCAGACCAATGGTTCAGGGTGGAAGCCCTATCTGTAAATAGTGCTTGGCCATCCACACTGTGCAAGGACTCTGAACTGGGTGGGTAGAGTCATACACAGCTTTGATGTATTCATAAAAGCCTCTATAGTCGCCGGCATCCACCCATTGCTGAGTTCTCTCTTCAAGGTTTGTCCACCACTCGTTCTGGATCTCACAGAGCTTGCACTGAAGATTGCTACAGATGTGATGGGAGGCAGCTTTCATCTCAGCACAAGACAGTTGAGCTAGGTGGGACTGGTGGGCCTGTCTCTTCCTGGATCTCCTGGTTGTTTTCATCAAACCAGTCTTTGTTCTTCCTTGTGGTGAATCCCAGAACTGCTTCAGATGTCTGCAGAAAGGCAGTCTTCAGTCGACTCCAGAGCATTTCAGAAGAGAGGTCTTCTGGGCAGTCGTTGTTGACAAGCTTTGACTGTAAACACACATCAGCGCGGATGTATTGAATAAATGGAGTTTCTCCTTGGTACTGTTAGTGCAGGGTTGTCAGAACACCCCCATCTCTCTCTCTCTCTCTCTCTCTCTGTGTGTGTGTGTGTGTGTGTGTGTGTGTGTGTGTGTGTGTGTAGCGTCTTGCACGTGTGTGTGTGCGTGTGCGTATGTGTGTGTGTGTGTGTGCGTGTGTGTGTGTGTGTGTGTCTGTGTGTGTGTGTGTGTGTGCGAGTATGTGTGTGTGTGAGTATGTGTGTAAAAGCATGCATTTGGGCAGTTCTGTCTGTGATTGAAAGATCAGCAGTAGTGTAATGGTAGTGTTTTCCTTTGTTGAATAATGAATGTGGAGAAATTGCAACATAGAGAAAATAATGAGTGATGAGTCATAACAACCTCCCCCCCACTCACCACCAACATCCCCACCTAGAAATGTGTATGACACTTGGTATGACTCATTATTGATCAGATGTTTATTCAAGGGAGCTCAGCATCAGATTCTTAAATCACCTAGATTAGATTGGACTTGAATAAAAAAAGTTAAACAAATACAACAAACAAAACTTTTTACTATAAAAACACAAACTTTACCACTTTACCGAAGCTAAAATGCAACATAACTGAAATTATAAATAGATGAATGGGATGTATGGCATTAGTATTGAGACATTGTATCACAGACATTGTTATTGTACAGATCACACAAAAGTAGGTCTCCGTCAGTCCCGAAGGACTATGGCTGCGCTCTGGCTGGTATCCCGGCTGGTGATACCTACAATGGTAGATTTGGTATTTGTAGATGGATTACTTGTTCCTCACACCTCTATCCTGTACTCACTTTCTGCCCCTCTCTTATATTTACATCCTTTCACTACATCACACTCAGCTCCAGCCTTGACTTTATACAAACCATCTGTCTTTACCTTGGACTCACCCCTGCCTTTAAACTGTACTTATGTCCTGTCTCTACCTTGTAATCACCTCCTGCTTCTATCTGGTACTTATGTCCGACATACTTACCCCTGCCTTCAAATAAGTCATCCCCTTTCTCTAACTTATGGGGCAGTGATGGTCTAGTGATATAGGGCGCTGGATCGCTGATCCAAAGGTTAGGGGTTCGAGTCCCACTCTCCACAAGGTTGTCACTGTCCCCCCCAGTGCGGCTAACTGGGTTATCAAAGGCGGGCCATGTCTGTCACTGTCTATGGTGAGAGGTTGATGTAAAAGAACCATTGCTGACTTTCGTAAAGAGGAGCTGCAAAGTCGTCAGTGTGTTTCTGTCCCTTGCTAAAAGGGTTGTGACAGGAAGGGCATCCGACGTAAAAACCTCTGCCAAATCAAACGTGCGAATCAGATGATTCACTGTAGCGACTCCCGAGTAAAAGGGAAAAGCTGAAAGGAAGACAGACCTTTCTCTAACTTATGCTCACTTTCTGCCTTTACCAAATCATCACATTCTGCATTTACCTCCTATTTAAATCCTGCCTCTACTTTATTCTCAACTCCTGCCTCTACCCTGTACTCATCATTTACTTCTGTCTTCTATTAACACCCTCCATCTAACTCATGCTCATTTGCCTCTATTTCAAGCTCAACTCCGACTTATGTTCCCATACTTACATCCTGTATCTTTCTTATGTTTTTCCTGCCTCTACCTCACACTTATCTCCTTACCTCCCCGTCTACCCTGTACTCACCTCCTGTCTCTGCCTCATATACCTGTTAGCTTTTGCATTATACTTAATTTCTGATTCTACCTTGTACTTATCTACTGCTTCTACCTCATACTCACCCCTACTTTTACCTGGTCCACACCTCCTTCTTCTTACTCATACCCAACATCTGTCTTGACATCATACTTACCTCCTAATTCTACCTTGTGTTCATCTCCTTCCTCCACCTCATAGTTACACCCTGTGTCCAGCATGTACTCACTTCCTTATCAATTCCTCTCTTTACCCCATGGCCAGCTCCTGCTGTTTTTCATGCTTCTTTCATTAAGCCATACTCATCTCCTTCTTCAACCTCATACTCACCTCCTGTAAATATATATTATATATTATAATATTATTATTATTATTATATATATTATATCCCAGCTGTCCCTCTTTCTCTTCTGCTATATCGATTTGCTCATTTATTTTCTGTGAAACACTTTTTTTCTAATTTAATTTAGTTTTTCACATCATTAAGCTGCAGCAAGAGCCCTACAAATGAGGTGTGGACATAAACACTTCTGGGCATTTTAATGTGCGTGTCTATGTGTGCATACGTGTATACTGTAGAATGCTGAGGTGGAAATCATGTTCTGTAACCAAAGAATCATTTATAACCTAAAGTCAAAGTGTTTTGTACATCATTGGGTTGTGGGTACAACTACCACCCATTTTGTTAATTTGTTAATTTTGTGATACAGTCCACTGCCTCAGAATAAACATCAAATGGGTGGTGTGTATGGAAACAGCCCAAAACAGTATAACCTGTACGCAGTAGAAAAAATATGTCAATACATCCTACTTAACTAATATACTCCATGGAATAGCTTCAATAATATACCCCACTAAAATACCCCAGTAATATACCACATGAACATACTTCACTAAGAAACCCTACTAAATATACCAAAAATGCCCTACTAATATACTCCACGAATAAACTGCTCAGAGTTACTTGCAGAAATACATCTAATGCATTTCTCTCTGCAATGCCAAGCCTTGTTATGTTGTTTTCGATATTATTGATGGTTTGTATAATTGCAACAGGATGGTGTGGTTTTACAAGGATGCCCGACCAAGACGAGACCACAAGTTTGACCTAGAACACTTGGAGGGATTATATCTCTTGGCTGTTTTGGGAACGCCTTAGTGTCCTCCAGAATAGCTGGAAGAAATGGCTAGGGAGAGGGATGTCTGGACCTCATTGCTTAAGCTGCTGCCCCCATGACCTGAAATCAGATTAGATGAAGATGATGATGATGATGATGATGATGATGATGATGTACACCATTAATACACAATACTTATATGAGTTACCAATAAACATTAGTACACACCATTGATATACCCACGATATATCTGATAGATAGCACTGATATGCTTGCACTGGGGGCAGCCATAGTCTAATGGTAAGAGAGGCGGGAAAAATGTGTGTTGGTAGCAGAGTGAGCTGCACCTTTCTTTCCGTCAGATTTAAGCCCCAGTCACACAGCGTTTTGGCTTAATCACGTACAAAAAGTTCTGAAAATCTGGTGGACGTGGTCGTACGTGATAACTTTTGGTCAATTTTGGCTTGGCCATGCTTGTACGTGCTTTTTACATAGTAAGGCCGTCGGCAGCTGTTCCACTGCTAAAACACTGCCTAAGCACGGCTAACCACGTCCAGCAATGTGTTTGAACGTGGGAAAAAAAAAAAAAAAAACTGCAAGTTACCACGGCTAATGATGCTCTCATCACGTCTGCATTACTGCCGATCACTTCTTGAGAGTGGACGTAAAGCCCAGGTCACACAGCGTTTTATGGCTTAATCACGGCCATAACCCATCCAAAAATGGTTTCCCGTGAAGCAGATGGTGTTGTTCGTGTTGATGTCGAGTTTAAGACATACTACAGTTGATTTTTAGACATGGCAGGAAGTGGGGAAAAATTTGAACGGCGCTGGACATAGAAAAAAGTTTGGAACTGCTCAAAATTTTAGACCGCGGGAAACCACGTGGTAAAGACATGCTTAAGAAGTGAAACACACATAATGACCCGTGTTCTGGCAGTGATAAAAACTTGGGGAGACGTTTAGGGGTCTGTCACGTTGGTATCATGAGAAACAGCGGCTGATCACTGATCACTGGATTTTTCCATGTACATAGTACTTACATAGCACTACCTAAACCTGTTCAACAACATCTTGATCATGTTCTAATACGACTGATCACTGTCTCATCACTTCTGTATCACTTCTGTATCATTTCTGTATCATTTCTGTATCACGACATATAAAATACGGTCATGTTCTGAGAGCTGGGCACTTGCAGTCTAGATGTCAAGGGGTGACCATGAACCCTCAATGCTGTGATGTCCTTATCTTTATGCTCCAACACCAACAGAACCAACTGATACAGACTGATCCAGATGAGCCTTATTTCTTCTCTCTCTCTCTCTCTCTCTCTCTCTCTTTCTTTCTGTCTGTCGCGCACACGCTGCAGGCCACGCCCACAAGACGTGAATTCAAAGCACATTCCCTGCTTGACAAACTCAACTTTAATTTGATTCCTTGAGGGATTCCAGATGAGCTGCGTAACGAAGATCCAAGAGCCTTTCAGATCTTTCATTGGAGCAGACTTCAATGGACCTGTTGGTGCAGGAAACAGAGGGGACAAGGAAGTGATGGGCAGGTTTGGTATCCAGGACAGGAACACAGAAGGACAGATGTTGGTAGATTTTGCAAAAAGAATGGAGATGGCTGTGGTAAATACTTTCTTCCAGAAGAGAGAGGAGCATAGAGTGACTTAGAAAAGCAGAGGCAGGAGCACACAGGTAGACTACATCTTGTGCAGGCGATGTAATTTGAAGGAATTCAGTCACTGCAAAGTAGTAGCGGGTGAGAGGGTTGCCAAACAGCATAGGATGGTGGTGTGCAGGATGAGGCTGATGGTGAGGAAGGTGAAGAAGGCAAAGGCAGAGCAGAAGACAAAGTGGTGGAAGCTGAAAAAGAAGGAATGCTGCGTTGTCTTCAAGGAGGACTTGAAACAGGCTTTGAGTGGTTAGGAAGTGCTTCCAGATGAGTGGACAACCACAGCTAATGTAATCAGGGAGACAGGTAGGAGAGTAATTGGTGTGTCCTCTGGAAAGAAAAATAGATAAAGAAACTTGGTGGTGGGATGAGGAATTGCTGAAGAATATAAAAAGAAGAGGTTAGCTAAGAAGAAGTGGGACATTGAGAGGACTGAAGACAGTAAACAAGAGTACAGGGAGACGCAGCGTAAGGTGAAAGAAGCAGTGTCAAAGGCCGAACAGAGGGTGTATGATGACTTGTATGATAGTTTGGGCAATAAGGAGGTACAAAATGATTTATACAGGTTGGCACAGCAGAGAAATGGCGATGGAAAGGATGTGGAGCAAGTTAGAGTCACCGTTGAGGACCAGGAAGTATCAAATATTAGTATGGGTGAAGTGAGGAGAGCATTGAAGAAGATAAAGAGTGGGAGGGCAGTTGGTCCTGATGACATTCCTGTGGACGTGTGGAAGTGTCTAAAAGAGGTAGCAGTACATGCTCTGACATGAACATTCAACAAGGTCTTAGAGAGTGAGGATGCCAGAAGAATGGAGGAGAAGTGTGCTGGTGCCCATTTTTAAGAACAAGGGAGACGTGCAGAATTGTGGCAACTACAGAGGGATAAAGTTGATGAACCATACGATGAAGTTATGGGAAAGAATAGTGGAAGCTAGACTAAGGGCAGAGGTCAGCATTTGTGAACAACAGTTTGGTTTCATGCCAAGAAAGTGCACCACAGATGCAGTGTTTGCTTTGAGGATGTTAATAGAGAAGTACAAAGAAGGCCAGAGGGAGCTGTATGGTGCCTTTGTAGATCTGGAGAAAGCATATGGCAGGGTGCCGAGAGAGGAACTGTGGTATTGCATGAGGAAGTCAGGAGTAGCAGAGAAGTATGTTAGAGTGGTGCAGGACATGTAAGACAGTGGTGAGGTGTGCTGTTGGTGTGACAGAAGAGTTCAAAATGGAGGTGGGACTGCATCAAGGGTCAGCTCTGAGCCCATTCTTGTTTGCTATGGTGATGGACAGGCTGACAGACGAGGTTAGACAAGATTTCCCCATGGACTATGATGTTTGCAGATGACATTGTGATCTGTAGTGAAAGCAGAGAACAAGTGCAGGAAAATCTAGAGAGGTGGAGGTATACCCTGGAAAGGAGAGGAATGTAGGTTAGCCTCAGTAAGTCAGAATACATGTGTGCGAATGACAAGGACCGAAGAGGAAAGGTGAAGTTACAGGGAGCACAGCTGAAGAAGGTGGAGGATTTTAAGTACTTAGCCTCAACAATCCAGAGTAACGGAGAGTGTGGAAAAGAGGTGAAGAAGTGTATGCAGGCAGGTTGGAATGGTTGGAGGAAAGTGTCTGGTGTGATGTGTGATAGGAGGGTATCAGCAAGAATGAAAGGAAAAGTGTACAAGACGGTGTTGAGGCCAGCGATGTTGTATGGTTTATAAACAGCAGCACTGGGGAAAAGACAGGCGGCAGAGCTGGATTTAGCAGAGATGAAAATGTTTTTTCCCCTTTCAGAGGTTGCCACAGCAAATCATCTGATTCGCCCATTTGATTTGGCATAAGTTTTAACGTTGGATGCCCTTCCTGACATAACCCTTTGGCAAGGGACAGAAACATGCTGACAGCTTTGTATCCTACTCTTCTTGTGGAAGTCAGGAATGGTTCATTTCCATGAACCTCTCACCATAGACCGTGAGGCTGCCCAGTCACCAGGCTGGCCATTTCAATACCCGGATCATTTTCTTATGCAGCCATTATGTTGTAATTAATGCTGCATGTGGTCTGGCATTACCATGTTTAAAAATGCATTCTTTTCTGAAAGCAATGAGATCTAGAGGGGAGTATATATTGTTGTAGAACCTGAATATGCCGTTCTGCATTGACTGTGTCTTTCTAGATGTGCAAGCTACCCATGCCACACACACACTCATGCAATCCCATACCATCACAGATGCAGCTTCTGAACTGAGCACTGATAACAACTTGGGTTGTCCTTGTCATCTTTAGTCGGGATGACATGGTGTCTCAGTTTCCCATAAGAACTTCAAAATCATGATGCGTCTGACCACAGAACAGTTTTCCAATTTGCTACAATCCATTTTAAATGATCCCTGGCCCAGAGAAAACACCTGCGCTTCTGGGTCCTGTTTAGAAATGGCTTCTTCTTTGTACTGTAGAGTTTCAGCTGGCAGTGGTGGATGGCACGGTGGATTGTGTTCTCTGACAATGGTTTCTGGAGGTATTGCTGAGCCTATTCTGTGATTTCCATTACAGTAGCATTCCTGTTTGAGGTGCAGTGTCGTTTAAGGGCCCAAAGATCACGGGCATCTAGAACAATTTTTTGGCCTTGACCCTTACACACAGAGATTGTTCCAGATTCTCTGAATCTATGGATGATGTTATGCACTGTAGATGATGATAACTTCAAACCCTTTGCAATTGTTTGCTGGGAAACACCTTTCTGATATTGCTCCACTATCTTTCTGTGCGTTATTGGGGGGATTGGTGATCCTCTACCCATCGTGGCTTCTGAGAGACACTGCCACTCTGAGAAGCTTTTTGTATACTCCGTCATGTTGCCAATGGACCTCATTAGTGGTAATTGGTCTTCCAGCTGTTTCTTATAAGTGCAATTGACTTTTCTAGCCTCTTATTTTTACCTCTCCCAACTTTTTTGAGACCGTGAAATTTAAAATCAACATATTTTCTCCTTAAAATGATACGTTTTCTCATTTTAAACTTTTGACCCTGTCATCTATGTTGTATTTGGAATAAAATATTGAAATTTGGCACTTCCACATCATTGCATTCAGTTTTTATTCACAATTGGTATAGTGTCAATTTTTTATTTATTTATTTTATTTATTTATTTATTATTATTATTATTTTTTTAATCCGGTTTGTAGAAGATGTACGATGTTTACACTGATAAACCGTGATGCTCCTTTTGGCTTCCTATGAGCCTCCATATTCCTTATCTTCACTGTTGTTATGCTATATATAAAGGTAGAACCTGCTTCCACCCACCCATCCACCCATCCACCCTCCCATCCACCCATCCACCCACCCATCCATCCATCCATCCATCTCTTCTTTCTGACCATACAGTATTAATCTTCCTGTTTTTCAGCAGGGCTTTATTTCTTTCCAATCCTCATGACAATTTAATTAAATAAAATCAAATTTCTTCCAGGAGCATGCATCGGAATCTGGATAATAACAGTATTAAAAATTCTCAGTTCTGATTCCCAGAATGTACTACTTGCCTGTGGTTAATGTGGTGGCTCTTTAGCATTGTCTGAGAATCAATACGGCAGAGTTGTTATATGCACTATCCTGCCCACAAGCTCATTCGCTTTATTGCCATGTTAATCTCATTAGCTTTTATATTACTGAACCCTGCAGGATCCAGGGACTCATGGCATATTTTAACACACACACACACACACACACACACACACACACACACACACACACACACACACACACACACACACACACACTGTTCTCACCCTGCTCTTTTACAGATTTTAAATGTGTGTGTATGTGTGTGTGTGTGTGTGAGAGAGAGAGAAAGAGAGAGGGAGAGAGAGAGGGAGAGAGAGAGAGAGAGAGAGAGAGAGAGAGAGAGAGAGAGAGAGAGAGAGAGAGATTTCCTAAGATTCATTAAAATTAATATGAAGAGGATGAATGTCTCTCATGTAGTATTGTTTTTAAAAGCTTCAATGGTGCACAATTTATGAGGTGGGCCTCTATTCTTGGGTTTCCAGGTCCTTCTTAGTGTTGTCATGAGTATGGATTTCTGTTTTTAAGATCTTCCTTGTAAAAAGGAACCATTTAATTTAATTAAGGTCGTGGGGAGGCTGGTGCCCATCCCAGCTGACTCCGGGCAAGGGCAGAGTACACCTTGGACAGCTCGCCAGTCCATCGCAGGGCAGAAACACACGGACAGCTTTGCAGCTACTCTTGAAGAAAAGTCAGCAATGGTTCTTTTTCAGTCTCACACCATAGACAGTGAAAAAGATGACTGGCCTTTGATAACCCAGTTAGCTGCACTGGTGGAACAGTGGTAACCTGTTGTGAGTGGGACTTGAACCCCCAGTTTATGGTATGTGGTATTTTATATTTGAGTTATCAGTTTTCTCTGTTATGATTGCAACAGTTATATGAAAAGAAATTGAGGCGAGTCCAGTATGTTTCAGCTTCCCGAGGAAGAAACGTTGTTGTTGGTCCTTCTTCACCAGGTCTGAGGTGTTGACATACCAGGACAGGTCAGAGGAAATATCGATACCCAGGAACTTAATCCTGTTCATACCCTCCACCACTTCCCTATGAATAAAAAGAGGAGCGAGCTCTGTCTTCTTGGTTCTCCTATAGTCCACTATGTTCTCCTTGGTCTTGCTGGTGTTCAGAATGAGGCTACTGGTTGAACACCAGTTTATCAATTGCTGAATTTCTTCTCTTTATTGGGTCTCATTGTTGTCTGATATGAGGCCTACCACAGTGGGGCAATCAGAAAACTTTGCAAGCTGGAGTGTATAGCAGACCAGCCATGTGTATAGATGCTGAAGAGGGATGGGCTGAGCACACAGCCCTGTGGTGTTCCAGGGTTCAGGATCAGGGTGGATTATGTAAAGATTCCAGTTCTCACCACATGAGGTCAGTTTGTGAGAAAGTCCTTGATCCAGTCACACAGAGTGGCTGACCGTCCCAACCTGTAGAGATTCAGTACCAGTTTCTCCAAGAGGACATTGTTGAATACTGGGCTGAAGCCCACAGATAACATCCTGACATAAGCATTCAGGTGCTCCAGATGAATCAAGTCCCTACTTTCAGTCCTAGACTCATGCCTTTCCTCTTCTCTCTCTGGCAACGGACACGCCTCCCGCCTCTCCTTCTTCGACGTCTTCGACCAACAGTAGTCCAATGTCCATCAGCACCCTGTTGGTTGATGGCACTGATGGCGGTCGTTGTTAACCCGGGCCTCGACCGAGCCGGTATGTGATTCTTTCTTGTGATTCGCATAGTTTATTTGGAATTTGTTTTACGCCGGATGCCCTTCCTGACGCAACCCTCTGCATTTATCCGGGCTTGGGACCGGCGTGAGGGAGAGACACTGGTTTGTGCCCCCCCTCACGGCTGCATTCCTACATGCTCCTGTAATAATATAATGTAATAGTATAATGTAAAATAGTATAATGTAATTCCTACATTATAATGTGTGTGTAATGTAAATTCATGAAATGATTTTTAAGATTAATGATCATAAAAACAAAACAAAAAACAAACAAAAAAAACACTATACTGGGTAATTTAATCCTGTGAATTACAAGTGGGGCTGAACCAATGCAGAACAACTTTTTTTTTGTTTTATCTGAAGTGAAGTGAACTCGTTGAGTCGCGTTGTCCAGAGGAAAGTAAAGTTAGGAGCTCCTTTTGGAAATGCGCGGCTCCCATTTGTTGTTATTCTTTGCCGTTAGATGGAGGAATTCTGTAATAACAGCATCCAGTTTTATACCCAAAAGATTGGACTTTGTTTCAAGTAGTTCTGTCTGAAGGTCACTCTGATAGCAGGTCAGCTGGAAGTGGTCTTTGCAGGCTGAATTGCGTTTGAAGGGAAACCTTTTCAGAATATGGCCCGTCAATGCTATGTTGTGTTTTATGTGATTTCTGTGCCGAATGCTTTACACTTCCCATTTTCCTGGTGATAGAGATCAGCACTGGCCAGTAATACATTATCGGACTGGTGTGTGCTCTATGGAGCCCAGCCAATGGGACAAAACAATGAATATTTATTATGATTCCCTCTTTTGGTCATTTGATTTACTCCATCAGTAACCTTGATCGCTCTGTTTTCCGATGTGGACATCTGTGGCTCTGCCCACTAAAGAAACACCCCAACACTCCATTATTCATTAATGAGAAAAAGATCACATCCTGCTAGCTTTCTGGGCTAGCACTAAGCTAAAGCAATAGTATACTATAACGTGTGTCGATGAGCAGTGTTATGTGATGATGGATACATGAGGTAGTTGCTGTGTTAATTCCACAAAGGAATGGTGAGGTCTTGCTGAGGTAAGGCAGGTGAGCAGGTTAAATAATGACTTCCAAAACAGCACTTGGGTCCAAATGGGACACGGAGTGCATATGTTTGTGTGCATGTGTGTGTGTGTGTGTGTGTGTGTGTGTGTGTGTTTGAAAGGGAAAAGTACAGTGGAGACCAATTATTATTCCCCCGCTACACCTGCTCCACGCCTGATTACATTCTAATCTCAATTACTGCGCGCACACACACACACACACACACACACACACACACACACACACACACACACACACACACACACACACACACACACACATACACACACTTCTCTGCCTCTCCCCTGTAATTCCTGAGGTCCCAGTAATGAGGCGATTTGAGTTTCTTAAGAGGATTTAAGGGCATAATGCTCCACAAGATTTAAAATCAGCAGTTTATGTGTGTGTGTGTGTGTGTGTGTGTGTGTGTGTGTGTGTTAATAGGTATTCCTCGTTTCATACTTTTCACACTCCATATAAAATAAACGTATTTTAAATCAGTAAATGTCATGCTTATTTTTAGCAGCTGATTAATTATATGCTCTGAAGTAAAGATAGCATTATTAATAATGCCTCTAATTCTAAATTATTTATTTATGAACAACACTGACCAATCATGTGTGTCTATGATCTCAGACACACAAAGCAGCAGCGCTACTATATCCAACCATATTCTCACTCAATTACTCATTTGCCAAACTGCTTAATCCTGTTGAGTCACGATGAGACTGTAGCCAATCTTAGCTAACACTGGGTGAAGGTGGGGTACACCTTTTACAGCTCCCCAGGCCATCGCAGGGCAACTAACACAACCAGTCTCACTCAAACCAATTTGAAAGAGCAAATGACTTAATGTGCATGTTTTTGGACTATGGGAGGGAACTTAAGAAGCTCACACAAACACAGGAAGAATATGCAAACTCCACACAAAAATACTCGAGCCTGAGACTTGAACCCATGACCTACTTGCTGTGAGGCAGACAGGACCATGTTATGTTTATGCATGTAAAATTTTAAAATCCCTTTCGTTACCTGAAGTGATGTACATAGATGAAGCACCTGATTGCATTGACTGTCCATGATTTGTGGTGGTGTGTGATGGAGACATTTTACCTGATTGGTAGAAATTGGCAACCAAACAGTGAGAGGTAAAATTGGGGTGGGGGGGGGTGGGGGGTTGGGGGGTTGTACATTACTCATCGAA
Organism: Plotosus lineatus; assembly: GCA_024760905.1. Classification (NCBI taxonomy): domain Eukaryota; kingdom Metazoa; phylum Chordata; class Actinopteri; order Siluriformes; family Plotosidae; genus Plotosus; species Plotosus lineatus. Next base: position 1,207,015 of record CM045748.1, read on the forward strand.
CTGACTTTGACCTTTGACCCCATTTCTTGTTCAGCTCTGTGGAAAACTTATGCCTCCAGGTTTCTGTAAACCTGAGTCTGATCTCCCTAAAACAGAATAATGAAGATTAACTTGGACTTGTAACTCAGGAGCAGATCCAATCACACTGCCTTTATTTAACAAATGGATCTGATTGGCTGTGTCTCTCTGTGCATTGGATTAGAACACCCCACTGCAGATAAAGGGAAGAGATGCATGTGGTATTTCTCTAAGTCAGACTGAAACAGAATAGTCCGTGTCTGAGTCATTGGGCTAACTTTAATGATTTTTTCTCTCTCTCTTTTTTTTTAATCAATTTTAGTATTTTAATCTTCCAAAAGCTTTACATATTAAATAAGATTTTCTTTCCTATCTGGTGTGGATCAGATCCATTGTCTCCTTGAGTAAGACATAACAGATTGCTATCGTCCTTTTGATCAGATCAGTCCTGTCTTTCTGGATCAGATTGGATTGATTCCCTCTGTCTGCATTGGAACAGTATATATTTTGTCTCTCTAACGGAGATCAGATAGGATCCAGATGGTTCTGTTTCTCTTGTTATGCCGTTTATCAAGCGAAGAAATGGATCAGTGTTGTCTCTTATGATCTCTCTGATTCAGATATGGTTGTGGAAATTTGAACAACTAGGACGGTTTCATGGTAATAAATTTATCTGGATTGGATTAGATTGGACCAATCTTCCTGCCTTAGACAAAATTGATTATTTATATATCTTAATAACAGATCTTTCTTTCTGGATCTGACTGCACAATGGTTGAACAAGAACTCTCCTCCCAGTTGGATGAAATAGACTTTGACATATCTGAAGGAATTGGTTTGATGTTGTTTCTCTGGACTGAATCAGATCTGACATGTCTTTCCAAAATAGTTTTAAAAACAATTTAAAAATTAGTTTCAATACATCGGACATCGGATCGGACTTCACTGGATTAGATCGGTCCTCTAAATCTGGATTTGGTTAGATCAGATATGTTTCAGGGTCAGACTGGATTGATCTTGTAACACAGAGTTGCAGTGGCAGTGTGAGCAGCATTAGTGGCATCCAATAACAGTATACACACGTCATTCTGTTGTCTTGTGTCAGTAATCTAATCTGAATTTACAGTGATTAAGCTCAAAGCAGTTGGAGAGTTAATCTTATTTTTCCCTTTTATTTATCTTACTCTCCGTGGGGCAGTGGTGGTCTAGTGGATAGGGCGCAGGATCGTAAGGTTGGGGGTTCGAGTCCCCACAGGGTTGTCACTGTCCCCCCAGTGCAGCTAACTGGGTTATCAAAGGCGGGCCATGTCTCTCACTGTCTATGGTGAGAAGCATGTAAAAGAACCATTGCTTATTTTCGTAAAGAGTAGGCTGCAAAAGCCATCAGCATGTTTCTGTCCCTTGCTAAAGGGTTGTGAAAGGAAGGGCATCCGACGTAAAAACTATGCCAAATCAAATGTGCGAATCAGATGATCCGCTGTGGCAACTCACGAGAATGGGAAAAAGCCAAAAGAAAGACGTTAATCTTACTCTCCGCCTGGTGTGTTTGTTCTGTATTTGATTCTAACACTCAGTGCAGTGTTTACATGATAACCATTTGTGTGAATGCTTCATGTGCTAAGGCTTGATATGGAATATAATCTGGTAGTTTATAAGTAAGGTAGACAATAACCTTTTGGGGGGGTTGAGGTATCAGGGAGAGATGGTACCTTTGGCAGGTCTGTTTTGCATCTCATCAACTTCTTACCGACCTGTCAGCATACACCCCTCAAGTCCTGCAGTGATGGGCGCGTGGCGGAGGAACAGGTGGAGATGAACACTGGCGGTTGTAGTCACAAACTTGCACATAGGCGGTCCATGGGTAAGTGGTCACTCTGTTCCTGAATCCAAGGGCAACAGGACAGTTCGACCTGAGGACGACTGGGCAGTCTTTTTAGGACAGCACTGCCCACCCTCACATGAGGGAGGGGCCTAGAAAAGATGCCCCAGACAACTGCTTGTCCTTCTAGCATCTAGTCAGCTTACCGAGGGTGACAGACTCATCATCACAGCGGTCGAACAAGACAAAAGAAGAAAAACTCCAGAGGTTCATTTTGGAAGCCTGGAATGTCCAAACGCTTCTGGATCGAGCGGGCACATTGAGACCAGAGAGAAGAATGGCACTTTTTGCAAAAGATCTCCAGCGATACCGGATAGACATTGCCGCACTTGGTGAAACACGTCACACCTTCTACTAGAAAGGAAATCTGCAAACTGAGGACAATATACATGGTGTTGGGTTTGCCATTAGAACAGCATTGCTGAAAGACATACCAGCCCTGCCAGTAGGAATCAGCAAACGTCTCAGGACATTGAGCATTCCTCTCAGCAAGGCCAGATACATCAGTCATCAGTGCATACATGGCTATGCTCACCAGTCCAGATAAAGACAAAGAACAGTTCTATGAACACTTTGACGAGGTCATCAGGTCAACTTAACAGAGTGACAAATTTGCTGGGCTAAGCATTTTCAACACTAGAGTAGGAAAAGACCACAGCAGATGGGACACGGTGTAGGCAAAGTTAACGAAAACGGCTTGCTCCTCCTTAGGAAGTGTACAGAACACAGCCTTTGTATCAACAACACCTTGTTCAGTATGGCAGACAAGTACAAAACCACCTGGATGCACCCACGGTCTAAACACTGGCACATGATCAATTTTGTCAACGTGACATCAGGGACATCCAAGTGGCCCGTGCCATGAGAGGTTCTGAATGCTGGACTGATCACAGGCTAGTCAGGGCTGTAATGTCACTGCACATCACTCCATTTTCTCCAGCAGGAATAGGTCGGAAGCCTTCGCAATCAGCAACGGTGTGAAGCAGGGCTGTTTCTTAGCTCCAGTCCTGTTTAAAGTGTTCTTCGCCTGCATGTTGTCCCATGCTGTGAGAGACCTGGAGAAAGGGGGTCTACATTCGCTACCGTTTGAATGGCTCCCTATTCACTGCCAAGACAAAGAGCATGCGAACTCTCCTTCAAGAAGTGCTCTTTGCTGATGACTGTGTCCTTGAGGCCCACACATAATTCGACCTGCAGATGATGCCAGACTGCTTCTCTGAGGCTTCCAAACTCTTTGGCCTGACTGACAGTCTCGGCAAGACGGAGGTGCTTCACCAACCTGCGCCAAACACCCACCCTCCCACACCAAGCATTGTTATCGATGACACATGACTCGCCAATGTTGAACATTTCTAGTACCATTTCCTGTGATGGATCCCTGGATAAAGAAATCACTTCTTGGATCGACAAGGCTAGCCAGGCGTTAGGCAGACTCCGCACCTGAGTGTTCAACCAACACAGAGTCCAACTATCAACAAAACTGAAGGTCTACAATGCTGTGGTACACCCGTCCCTTCCCTATAGTTGTGAAACATGGACTGTGTATCACAGACATGTCAAAAAGATGGAGCACTAAGACATTCAAGCTCTTCGTTCCATCTTCAGAATCAGCTGGCAGGACCACGTCACCAACTTGGAGGTCCTAGAGTGTGCCAACTCCACCAGAATTGAGTCTATGCTCATCAAGGCTCAACTTCGATGGGTGGGGCATGTCATTCGAATGGAGGAGTTGAGGATGCCAAGAAGCCTGATGTACGGTGAACTCGAGCTCGGCAAAATAAACCAAGGCCACCCAAACGCTAGGAAAGTAAGCATCCAGTGGTGTCACATCAAGCTGAAGGACCTGGAGTAGTGTGCGATGGACAGACCAGAATGGGGGGGCCTCAATCCACAAACATGCTGCCAACTTTGAAGAAGCACGGTGCCAGAAGCTCACTGCTGCCAGAGAAAAGCTGCACAGAACTGCATCAGCTGTAATCACTAGAACGGACTTTCAATGCTCCCACTGTTCAAGACTCTGCACCTCCAGGCTAGAACTGCAGAGCCACCTTCACATGCATTGAAGAGCTGCAGAATGCAAACGTCATTATTGGATCCGATGGACAACCACTACTATATACAATAATATGCATTACTTCACATTTTATAGTGGTGCTCCGGAGCTCTGAAGCCACGAGCTTGAATCTGTGCTCCCAGGCACTCCAATGCAAATGTGCAACAGAGGCTGTGCACTTAAACTTGGAGGAAATGTTTTTGTTTAGTCAGTAGATTTTTCTTTTTGAGGAAAAACAAGTTTTGAATTCCATTATAAAGACAGTATTACTTAGCCGTAATAAATGCAAACAAGTGAAGGTTGAACAGCAATCATCCACAAAGTTTGGCAGCGACATCGTACTAACATCAATATGGGCACTTCTCTTTGGTTTGGGAAATGAAACTTATTTGGTTGTAGCATAATTTTGCAGCAGACAAGTGCGTGATCGGTGTCACAACCTGCACGATAGTATGACCTGCAAAATGTCAGTTTTCAGAATGTTACTGATGCTGGTGCAGCTTACTAGGATCAAGTATAGTTGGTGCCAAAGCTTTGAGCATGGATGTGTTCAAGAGACTTTGTGCTGAGGCTTATTCTGGAAGGATGTGTTGGCGATGCAGAGATTGTGATGGTAGTGCAATTCTAGAAGCCTTTGGCCATTCCTTTTAATCTTCCCTCCACCAAACTTGCCCAGACAGGATGTTCATAATCAAAGTAATAACCAACTATGGCATTGAAGTCACCTAGAATAATAATAATTTGGTCTGATCTCGGGATATCTCTGATCAGAGATGCAAGGTCTTCATAGAACTGGTCTTTCACTTCAAGAGCTGAGATAAGAGTTGACTTAACACTGAACACTAACAAGGGCCACGGGACCTTCATTGGTGTTCATGTGAATAGACTGGAAGGGCTCTGACCCCAGGTTACTGAGTTTGATTATGCTCAGCAGTGAGTTGAGGACCACAAACCTGACTCTATGCTCTCTTAGCTCATCATCTCTCAAAGTACCATTAAGTATTAAATGTTACACAGTTATAGGCATATGTAAATACTGTAATGTCTTCTTCTTCTTCTTTTACTTTCGGCTGCTCCCTTCAGGGGTCGGCACAGCAAATCATCTGCCTCCATCTCACCCTATCCTCTGCATCTTCTTTTCTGACTCCAACGACCTTCATGTCTTCCTTCACCACATCCATAAATCTCTTCTTTGGTCTTCCTCGAGGCCTTCTGCCTGGTAGTTCCAACCTCAGCATCCTACTGCCAATATATGTCCAAACCATCTCAATCTAGCCTCTCTGACTTTGTCTCCAAAACATCTTACATGGGCTGTCCCTCTAATATACTCATTTCTGATCCTATCCATACTGTAATGTATTAATATTTAAATAGAATTTATATATAAATACTTTAAGTACTATACTCACCACTGATAATAGCTCTTCTCCGCGGTGCAGGACATTCACAAACACTATACAGTAAGATCACAAAATCACAAAAAATCCCGCAGGAATATGCGAGGCAACAGCGTCACACGTGTAAGCCAATCAGCTTGCGAGATTGAGTTGAGTGGGCGGAAGGCAATAGCGTCACGCATCTAAGCCAATCAGCTTGCGATATTGAGTTGAGTAGGCGGTCCCTGAATGAACTGGGGAGGAGGGGCACTTCAGTCTGTCGTTTGGAAACAAAGATATATATATCCCCAGCTAACGTTGCTACAACGTTGCAATGACATGTGGTGGACATGTAACTTTGTAGACTCCCTAGACCATTGCTGCAATGTTGCGAGCGACGGTTCTGATGAATGTGGCAGAAACGTTGCAAGCGATGTAGTGACGTGGCAGAAACGTGCTGCAACGTTGTAGGCGACGTTTAGTGAATGTGGCAGAAATGTGCTGTAATGTTGCATGCGATGTTGCAGTGAACATGGCAGAAACATGCTGCAACGTTGCAGGCGGTGTTGTAGTGAACGTGGAAAAAATGTTGTGAAGGATGCAGCCAAAACTTGTAGTAGTAACATTACTAAATATTTTATTAACCTAGAACATACACTCAAAACATCTGAGGATGGGTAGCCCCAGCCTATACTCCTTAAAAAATTTTACAGTACACATACATTTATTAATTATTAAAATTGGAGTCATCATCAGAGTTTCCATACATAGCACTTTCTGCAGTACTGGAGTTCACTTGGAAAAGAAAAAATAAAATAAAATACGTAAAACGTATAGCAGATGTGGAAGTTAACTTTTCCTCAAGCCTAAAACAATTTTATACTTACAAAAACAAAAAATAGTTAAAAAAAAAAAAAAAAAAAAAAAAAAAGCTCAGAAGCAGGTCAAGTGCTAAGTAGCTCACATCTAGGAGTATTATTATAATGCAGGTTTGCAACAATACAGAACTGGGGCAACACAATCAGCACAATAATACTGCACTGCTTACACATGCACAAAAGTCTAATAAAAAGCAGGCAGACTGCCCATGGTTAACAAATAAAGCATCCACGGTCAAAATAATTTTATGGACGAATGAAATTACCTTATAACAGGAGCCACCTTCCTTTATAGGTTCATGTTTTAGGGTTCTCCCAATAGGCTCGTCCACGCTTTGCTGTGGAGTTCCTGGATGGCACAGTGTAATGGTTCCTGGAAGAGAAAGGGACACAATTATATATCACAATTGTTATTTACAGCACCTTTCCTCATTTTATGCTGAGTACAATAGTTATATAAAAAGATAATGGATGATTTAGGGATGACCGTGGTAGATGATTTGGGGATGACCAGGGTAGCTGGGGTAGTTGACCTCGCACAGAATGGGTGTGTAACATGTACGCCTGATGAAATTGCGACCGTTCTGCAACGTTGTAAATGGTCGCAACAATGTTGCGTGTTAGCATACATATATACATAATATATAAATGCAGCCGTGAGGGGGGTAAAAGCCAGTGTTCACCCTCACACCAGTTCCAAGCCTGGATAAATGCAGAGGGTTGCGACAGGAGGGGTGTCCGGCGTAAAACTTCTGCCAAAATTCTCATGCAAATGATCAAAACGAAATTTATACCAGTTCGGTCGAGGCCCGGGTTAACAACAACAGCCATCAGTGCTGTTAACCAACAGGGTGCTGGTAGAAATTGGACTACTGTTGGTCGAAGAAGTAGAGGCGGGAGGCATGTCCGCAGGCGGAGAGAGAAGAGGAAAGGCGTGAGTCTAGGACTGAGAGTAGGGACTTTGAATGTTGGAACTGGGACAGGAAAAGGTAGAGAGCTGGCTGAAATGATGCAAAAGAGGAAGGTGGACATACTGTGTGTTCAGGAAACCAGGTGGAAAAGTAGCAAGGCGACAAGCTTAGGAGCAGGTTTTAAGCTGTTTTATCATGGTATGGATGGGAAGAGAAATGGTGTAGGAGTCATCTTGAAAAAGGGGTTTGTCAGGAATGTCAGAAGTGAAAAGAGTGTCAGACAGAGTGATGAGTCTCAAGTTAGAAAATTGAGGGTGTCATGTTCAATGTTGTTAGTGCTTATGCCCCACAGGCAGGATGTAAACTAGAAGAGGAGAGATTCTGGAGTGAGTTAGATGAAATGATGCAGAGTACCCCCAGAGGTGAAAGAGTGGTCATTGGTGCAGACCAATGGACATGTTGGTGTAGGCAACAGAAGGGACGAGGAAGTGATGGGCAGGTTTGGTATCCAGGACAAGAACACAGAAGGACAGATGTTGATCGATTTTGCAAAAAGGATGGAAATGGCTGTGGTGAGAACTTTCTTCCAGAAGAAACAGGAGCATAGGGTGACTTATAAAAGCGGAGGCAGGAGCACACAGGTAGACTACATCTTGTGTAGGTGATGTAATTTGAAGGAAGTCAGTGACTGCAAAGTAGTAGTGGGTGAGAGTGTTGCCAAAAAGCATAGGATGGTGGTGTGCAGGATGACGCTGATGGTGAGGAAGGTGAAAAAGGCAAAAGCAGAGCAGAAGACAAAGTGGAGGAAGCTGAAAAAGGAAGAGCGTCGTGTTGTCTTCAAGGAGGAGTTGAAACAGGCTTTGGGTGGTCAGGAAGTGCTTCCAGATGACTGGACAACCACAGCCAATGTGATCAGGGGAACAGGTAGGAGAGTACTTGGTGTGTCCTCTGGAAGGAAAGTAGATAAGGAGACTTGGTGGTGGAATGAGGAAGTGCAGGAGTGTGTACAAAAGAAGATTTTAGCTAAGAAGAAGTGGGGCATAGAGAGGACTGAAAAGAGTAAACAGGAGTACAGTGAGACACAGCGTAAGGCGAAGGTAGCGGTGTCAAAGGCCAAACAGAGCGTGTATGATGACTTGTATGATAGGTTGGACAGTAAGGAGGGAGAAAATGATTTATACAGGTTGGCACAGCAGAGAAATAGAGATTGAAAAGACATGCAGCATGTTAGAGTGATAAAGGACAGAGAGGGAAATGTACTGACTGATGACAGAAGTGTGCTGGGAAGATGGAAAGAGTACTTTGAAGGGCTGATGAATGAGGAAAATGAGAGAGAAAACAGAGTAGAAGGGGTGACCGTTGAGGACCAGGAAGTAGCAAAGATTAGGGCATTGAAGAGGATGAAGAGTGGAAAGGAAGTTGGTCCTGATGACATACCGGTGGAGGTATGGAAGTGTCTAAGGGAAGTCGCAGTAGATTTTCTGACAAGAATATTCAACAAGGTCTTGAAAGTAAGCAGATGCCCGAGGAATGGATGAGAAGTGTGCTGGTGCCCATTTTTAAGAACAAGGAGACGTGCATAGTTGTGGCAACTACAGGGGGATAAAGTTGATAAGGAATATGATGAAGTTATGGGAGAGAATAGTGGAAGCGAGACTAGGTGCAGAGGTCAGCATTTGTGAACAACAGTTTGGTTTCATGCCAAGATAGAGCACCACAGTTTCAGTGTTTGCTTTGAGGATGTTATTAGAGACGTACAAAGAAGGTCAGAGGGAGCTGCATTGTGCCTTTGTGGATCTGGAGAAAACATATGACAGGGTGCCAAGAGAAGAAATGTGGTATTGTATGAGGAAGTCTGGATTGGCAGAGAAGTATGTTAGAGTGGTGCAGGACATGTATGAGAGATGTAAGACAGTGGTGAGGTGTGCTGTTGGTGTGACAGAAGAGTTCAAGGTGAAGGTGGGACTGCATCAAGGGTCAGCTCTGAGCCCCTTCTGGTTTGCTATGGTGATCGACAGGTGGACAGATGAGGTTAGACAAGAATCTCCATGGACTATGATGTTTGCAGATGACATTGTAATCTGTAGTGAGAGCAGAGAACAAGTGGAGGAAAATCTAGAGAGGTGGAGGTATGCCCTGGAAAGGAGAGGAAGCCTCAGTAAGACAATACATGTGCATGAACGAGAAGGACCCAACTGGAACAGTGAGGTGACAGGGGGCAGTGATAAAGAAGGTGGAGAAGTACTTTGGCTCAACAATCCAGAGCAATGGAGAATGTGGAAAAGATTTGAAGAAGAGTGTGCAGGCAGGTTGGAATGGATGGAGAAAAGTGTCCAGTGTGATGTGTGATAGGAGAGTATCAGCAAGAATGAAGGGAAAAGTGCACAAGATGGTGATGAGGCCAACGATGTTGTATGCGTTACAAACAGTGGCCCTAGGGAAAAGACAGGAGGCAGAGCTGGGTGTAGCAGGGATAAAAATGTTGAGGTTCTCTTTGGGAGTAACGAGGATGGATGGGATCAGGAATGAATACATCAGAGGGACAGCACATGTAAGACGTTTTGGAGACAAAGTCAGAGAGGCTAGATTGAGATGGTTTGGACATGTACATAGGTGGCATAGTGAATATATTGGTAGTAAGGTTCTGAGGTTGGAACTACCAGGCAGAAGGCCCTGAGGAAGATCAAAGAGAAGATTTATGGATGTGGTGAAAGAGGACATGAAGGTCGATCGTTTGCTGTGGCGACCCCTGAAAGGAACAGCCGAAAGGAAAAGAAGAAGATATATACAGTGGTATGAAAAAGTATCTGAACCTTTTGGAATTTCTCACATTTCTGCATAAAATGACCATCAAATGTGATCTGATCTTTGTCAAAATCACACAGATGAAAAAACAGTGTCTGCTTTAACTAAAACCACCCAAACATTTATAGGTTTTCATATTTTAATGAGGATAGCATGCAAACAATAACAGAAGGGGGAGGAATAAGTAACTGAACCATCACATTTAATATTTTGTGGCCCCACTTTGGCAGCAATAACTTCAACCAGACGCTTCCTGCAGCTGCAGATCAGTCTGGCACATCGATCAGGACTAATCTTGGCCCATTCTTCTTTACAAAACTGCTGTAGTTCAGTCAGATTCCTGGGATGTCTGCCATGAATCGCTGTCTTGAGGTCATGCCACAGCATCTCAATGGGGTTCAAGTCTGGACTTTGGACAACATATAAGAGAAGAAGAAGAAGGGGTGGAACGGAACATCTGGGTGCATGACTGGATTGGGAGATCTAAGCTGGGGCTTTATGACCATCTCATGAATTAAAACACCTTAAAAAAACTAATCTCTCTCTCTCTCTCTCTCTCTCTCTCTCTCTCTCTCCCTCTCTCTCTCTCTCTCTGAGAATTCAAAGCGCATTCTGCTTGACAAACTCAACTTTAATTTGATTCCTTGAGGGATCGGAATTCCAGATGAGCTGCGTAAAGAAGATCCAAGAGCCTTTCAGAACTTTATGAGGATGCCTCCTGCGATTGGGCAGTGCTAGGGCAGTGCTTGGGCAGTGCTAGGGCAGTGCTAGGGCAGCGGAGTGCCCATTTTCCATCCGCTCTCAAGATGTGATCGGCAGTGATACAGATGTGACGAGACCATGATTAGCCGTGGTAACTTGCAGTTTTTTTCCCCATGTTCGAACATGTGTTTTGCCTAAGTTGCCTTACACGTTGCTCGATGTGGTTAGCATGCTTAGGCAGTGTTTTAGCAGTGGAACAGCCGCCAACGGCCTTACCACGTAAAAAGCACATACAAAGCACGGCCAAGCCAAAATTGACCAAAAGTTATCACTTACGACCATGTCCACCAGATTTTCAGGCTAAAAGCCCCGGTCACACAGCATTCCATGTCTAAATCACGTACAAAAAGTTCTGAAAATGTCTCTCACCGTCTATGGTGAAAGGCATGTAAAAGAACCATTGCTGACTTTCGTAAAGGGTAGACTGCAAGCTGTCGGCGTGTTTCTGTCCCTTGCTAAAAGGGTTGCAACAGGAAGGACATCAGACATAAAAATCTATGACAAATCAAATGTGCGAATCAAATGATTCTATGTGGCGACCCCTGAGAAAAAGGGAAAAAGCCGAAAGGAATAAAGAAATTCAAGAAAATAATGAAAATCATTCTCACATCTGTGGTCACAATGGCAATTTACATCACTTTTTACATTTATTCTAAATAAATCATAGTTGAGTGAACTTGTCATGTATCTTAATCTTGTGTGTAAAACATTTAACTTCCTTACCCTATATAAAAGGTATACTGGTACACATTTTACTTTAACATAAATTTTTGACTTAACTGAGGCCCACGAATCACTTCTAATATTTAATGAAATGTTGTTCCACAGTTTAATTGATGGAATAAACGATAATGCTGAGTATCTGAATCTTGTGTGTGGCTGACAAATCATATTAGTTTCTCAACTCATAATGTGTTCTGTTGGCTACTCCAGGTGGAAGTAAATTCTGGAGAAAATCTGGAGTTAAGCCTTTCTGTATTTTATAAACTATTATTAGTTTATATTGCTTCCTTATCTCAGAAACTAAATCGCAACCTGTTTCATAGTATAACGAACTATAAGAGATGTATCGTGGAAGATCTGAGACTATGCAGGCTGCTTCAAGTTGAAGCTTTTCTAATTTATCAGCTTGTTCAATCAAGCATCCATCCCAAACTTCACATGCATACTTAAAATGTGGCCTTATAAATACTGTATATATTTTTGATAATATTGTTCTGTTTAGCAAAAAATTGAATTTATTTTAGATGTATTTTTGATTATGTTGTCAATGTGATGATGGCAACTTCCATTAGATGATAAGGTTAAGCCCAAATGTTTGTGATCATCAACTGTTTTTATAATGCAACCATCAAATTTAAGATTAATATCATTTTGACTATCTTTTAATGTAAATAATATAGCTTCAGTTTTATCCAGATTGAAAGTGATTAACCAATCCTTTGTGCAATTACTTAATAATTCTAAATTTTCATGCATGCATCTTTCCACAGACTGTTTATCCTTAGATAATATTCCCAATGAAGTATCATCAGCAAAAAAGGAGAGTTATAGAGTTGAGTTTATCTGCTAGCTCATTGACATTGAAGAAATGGACCCAAAACTGATCCTTGTGGAACTCCAGCTTTTAACACCAAAGGCTTGGACAACAACCCATTAACAAAAACTGACTGACTATGATCACTATCATAACTTTTAAACCAGTCAAGTAGCTTTCCACTTACACCATACATCTCTAATTTTAAAATATGTCCTCCATACCAAACTCGATCAAAGGCCTTTGATACATCACAAAAAAAAAAGCAATAGTACTTTTTGTTATCAAGTAATATACAAGTCTGATTATAAATTTCGACAAGTTGTTGTACAGTAGAATGACCTCCACAAAATCCACACTGATATTTATATAACAGTTCATTGAACATAAAGTAATTATAGACATGCTTAAAGATAACTCTTTCAAACAACTTCCCAACACAACTAATAAGTGATATTGGACGGTAGTTGGAAAAATAGACTGATCACCCTTCTTAATAAGGGCATAACCTTTGCATATTCCCATTGCCTAGGATAGGCACGGGGATTCAATATCATGCTAAACAATATGCACAAAACTGGGTTTACTGAGTTAATAGTATTTCTAAGTGCAGCATTAAGCATTAATATTATTCAAAAGAATGTTGAGCAAGCTCCTTCTTAAAATAAGTCTTCATATACTTTTCTGTGTTGCTGCTGTTTTTGTAAATTAAAACTATGAACAAACAACATTAATATAACGAATAAAGAAAAAGAAGAGCCCACGAAGGGATGGTGAGGTCGGCTACCCAACCTGTTAGCACATCTGGCTGCACCCGGTCACGTATTTCGTGGGATAGATATTCTTTTTCTTTATAAAAATACAAGAAGGACTCGAACACATTCATTCATTTTCTGAACCAGTTAACCCTAATTAGGATTGCGGGGAGGCTGGAGATTTTTTTAAGTAATTTCCTCTGCAGTCATTTAAATCAATGCAACACATTGCTGTTTTATATTAACGTGAAGGAAAAAAGTGGAAAAACATCATATGCAGTGTTATTTGATTTTAAATGTCAAAAAGGGATTTGTGGCTCCCAGTGTTTTCTTTAATGTGGAAAATTGGTCCAAATGGCCCATGGAATGGCAAAGGTTGCCAACCCCTGGTCTAGTGTGTGACGCAGAGATTGCTTGAAGTATGCCAGGACCACTTGCTCAAAGCACTTCATCACAATGGGTGTTAGTGCAATAGGGCAGTAGTCATTCAGGGATGTCGGAGAAGAGTGTTTTGGCAGTGACACGATAGAACTGGTTTTAAAGCATGCTGGTACTCCTGCTTGGGTAACAGCTTTATTATGTCTGTGAAGACACCTTTCAGCTGCTCAGCACAGGCCGTGAGCACACAACCAGGAATACCGTCAGCATTAGAAATGGCAAGTGAGTGAGTGAGTATGTGAGAGAGAGAGAGAGAGAGAGAGAGAGAGAGAGAGAGAGAGAGAGAGAGAATTAATGAACACATCTGTAATTACACTTTTCACATGACACAGTTAAACTCCCCTCTGCTATGTATGTATATGTGTGTGTGTGTGTGTGTGTGTGTGTGTGTGTGTGTGTGTGTGTGTGTGTGTGTGTGTGTGTTCTTAATGTAAAAACATTTTTTTTTTTTTAATTCATTCATTCATTTTCTGTTCAGTTCATTTTTCTGAACTTCTTAATCCTAATTAGGTTCACGGGTAGGCTGGCGCACATCTCATTTAACTCCGGGCGAGGGCGTAATATACCCTGGACAACTCACCAGTCCACCACAGGGCTCTGAGAAAAAGTGAACTTTTTATATTCAGGAAGACATGAATTAAAAAATGATAATGCCAATGGATGGCACTGTCAGAACCACTGGTGTGCTCCGTGTTCTAAGAGCCGACCATTACTTTCTTCACACTGAGCATGCTCACCTGGGTGATGGTGTTTTAAGTGTATAATCAGGTTTGTTATTATGGATGTTTTTGTGGTTCATGATGACCTTACTCATGTGTCAGGTCAAGTTAGATATTATATTTATTATAAAATTACTTGCCACTGGTAAAGCTGTAAATCAGTGCAACCTGTCTCAGTTCCACTGCCTTGTGGGTGTTTATTGCCGTAGACAAAGGCTAAGGGAGTAAACACAAAGAAAATCCGGAGTGGAGCCCCTAAGGCGGTTGACTGACATATGTTGTCACCTTCCAGCAACTCCTGCATCCTGACCCGTCCCCAGTCATCTTGACCCTGTCTTGCCACTGGATACTGATGGTTTTTGGACGAGAGAGTGAGGTCGATTCTGCGCAACTCTTCATTCACTTTAAACAAAGTCATCGTGCAATTTCATCCATAATCCACCACCCTCCACCCTCATCCCCTAAGTCTTGCAGTGACAAGCAAGCAGCAAAGCAACAGGTGTGGGTACTCTGGCAGTGGTAGTTGCAAACCTGCATGCAGGCAACTCAGGCCATAGGGTCGCTATCGACGGAAAGGAGCAGCTGTAGATTTTGGCAGCCATCTGAACATCTGAGCAGCCTTTTTAGGAATGCACTGCTCACCTCCATGTTTAAGGAAGGGGCTAGAAAAGGTACCCTAAACATTGCCTGCTCCACATTACCCTGGCTAGCTTACCGCGGCTGTCATGGACCCTGTGAATGTGGTCGAGAAAAAAGAAAAAAAAAGCAATAAAAACTAAGATCCACAGTCTGATCATTGCCACTTGGAATGTGCGTACGCTTCTTGACAGGAACAACAATGAAAGACCCTAGAGACAGACTGCACTCATAGCAAGTGAACTTGCCTGGTACAACATCGACATTGCTGCCCTTAGTGAGACCAGGCTAGCAGGCGAGGGACAACTCTGTGAAATAGGCACAGGCTATACCTTCTTTTGGAGTGGACGAGAGCCTGAAGAGAGACGAGAGGCTGGAGTGGGTTTTGCAGTGAGGACTTCACTTGTCAACAAGCTGGCTGGACCCCTAAAGGAGTGAACAATCGGCTCATGACAATGAGACTGCCCCTTTCACACGGGAAGAAGTTTGCAACTCTTGTCAATGCTTATGCTCTCACCATGACAAACCCAGGTGAGATCAAGGGCAAATTTTACAAAGACGTAAATGCAGTCCGCATCACAGTTCCCAACATAGCTAAGCTCATCATCCTTGGTGAATTTAATGCAAGAGTAGGCTGTGACAGCACCACCTGGGAAGGCATCATTGGAAAGCATGGAGTAGGAGACTGCAACAGTAATGGTCTACTACTTATCCAGACCTGCGTCGAACATGACCTGCTAATTACAAGCATGACCTTCCAACTCCCAACCTGCAACAAGACATCATGGATGCATCCTCGTTCTAGGCATTGGCATCTCATCGATTATGTCATCATAAGGAAGAGGGATAGACGTGATGTCCATGTCACAAAGGCCATGTGCAGAGCAGAGTGTTGGACAGATCACCGCCTTATCATCTCAAAACTATGGCTACGAATCCAACCAAAAAGATGGCCGCAAGGCATGAAAGCACCAAAACACCTGAATGTCAACAATCTCAAGATCAACATCATCAAGCAGTCATTTGCTACAATGCTGGAAGAACACCTAGAACCCATAGTGCTGGCCAAACATGATGTGGAAGCAGCATGGGGTACACTTCATGAGATAGTCTACAACACAGCCATGGAGTGCCTCGGGCCTACCTCCAGATGGCACAAAGACTGGTTTGATGAAAACTGTTCTGAGATCACACAGTTGCTTGAAGACAAGCGCCATGCCTACAAAGACCTACACGCAACAGCAATGAAAGATGCACTGAAGAACATTCGCAGCACCATCCAGCTAAAGCTGCGTCAGATGCAAGACTCCTGGCTCAGCAACAAAGCCAATGAGATTCAAGGATATGCAGACCGGAGAGATATGAAGAACTTCAATAGCAGCCTCAAAGAAGTCTACGGTCCTACCACTTCTAGGTCACCAACTCTTCTCAGCGCAGACGGATCTACTCTCATAAATAACAAAGACAAGATCCTTGAGAGATGGGCTGAAAATTTTGAGA
This sequence comes from Plotosus lineatus, assembly GCA_024760905.1. Classification (NCBI taxonomy): domain Eukaryota; kingdom Metazoa; phylum Chordata; class Actinopteri; order Siluriformes; family Plotosidae; genus Plotosus; species Plotosus lineatus. Next base: position 1,223,282 of record CM045748.1, read on the forward strand.
GTGTACTAAACCGTCCTTCTACCATCGATGATGAGGCTATCAATCATCTCCCACAAGTTCTAGTCAATGAGACAATGGATGCCTCGCCAACTTCTGAGGAGATCCAGAAAGCAATCTGTCTGTTCAGCAGTAAGGCACTTGGTCCAGACTCAATTCCAGCTGAGGTCTATAAGGAGGGCGGCAGAGCACTCATTGAAAAACTCCATCAACTATTCCTAGTCATATGGCAGCATGAGACACTTCCACAAGACTTTAAGGATGCCTTCATTATACACCTTTACAAGAACAAAGGTAATCGTCAGGCCTGTGACAACCATTGAGAAATATCCCTGCTGCCCATTGCAGGAAACGTCCTGGCCAGAGTATTGCTGAATCGGCTTATAGCCCATCTTGAGCAAGGCCTCCTTCCAGAGAGTCAGTGTAGTTTCCGAAAAGATCGTGGGACTATCGACATGGTGTTTGCGTCCAGGTAGCTCCAAGAGAAGTGTCAGGAACAGAACACCGACCTTTAGTCCACCTTTGTTGATCTGACCAAGTCCTTCGACACTATAAGTAGACAGGGTCTATGGAGAATCATGGTGAAATATGGATGCCCAAGAAAATTAATCGCCATCATACGACAGTTCCATGATGGTATGCTGGCTGGTGTACAAGACAGTGGAGAGGTGTCAGAACCATTCCCAGTTTCCAATGGAGTGCTTGCCCCCACCCTCTTTAGCCTCATGTTTTCAGCAATGCTGAGGGATGCTTTTAGAGACACCGACATGGGCATTGGCATCAGGTACATGTTTGATGGCTCACTTTTTAACCTCAGGAGTCTACAAGCAAAAACCAAGGTTTCAATTGATACCGACAACGACCTTCTATTTGCTGACTATTGCGCCATTAATGCTGCTTCTGAGGTACACAGTGTTGAGATGTTCTCTGATGCCTGCAACAACTTTGGGTTGAAAATCAGCACCAAGAAGACTGAGGTGATGTACCAACCAGTCCCAGGGAAAACCTACGTTAGACCCAACATCCATGTCAAGGGACAAAAACTGAAAGCAGTGGACAAGTTTAACTATCTTGGCAGCACACTCTCCTGTACAGTTGGTCATTGATGATGAGGTCAACATCAGACTTGCTAAAGCAAGCGCTGCCTTTGGCAGACTCCATAAGAATGCGTGGGATAGAGGAGGCATCACCACAGAAACAAAGATCAAGGTCTACAAAGCGGTACTGATCACCACCCTGCTCTATAGCTGTGAGACTTGGGTGGTTTACCAATGTCATGCCAAGAAGCTAAATTATTTCCACACCACCTGCCTAAGAAAATTGCTTGGCATAAAGTGGGAAGACAAAATCCCAGACACAGAGGTGCTCACCCGAGCAAACCTTCCCAGCATCTATATCATCCTGATGCAGACCCAGTTATGCTGGGCAGGCCATGTTGTTCGAATGCCTGACCATTGGCTCCCAAAGAAACTTTTGTTTGGCAAACTACAGCATGTTAAACGATCCCAAGAAGCACAAGTAGCACTTCCTGCAGTACTGGAGTTCACCTGGAAAAGAAAAAAAAATAAGTAAAAAAATATAGCAGATGTAGAAGTTAACTTTTCCTCAAGCCTAAAACAATTTTATACTTACAAAGGAAAAAAAAAAGCTCAGAAGCAAGTCAAGTGCTAAGTAGTTCATATTTTATTGATTTTTAATGTTAGCTAGCTATATTATAATGCAAGTTTGCAGCAATACAGAAACGGGGCAACACAATCAGCAAAATAATGCAGATGCTCCCCAACTTACGTTCATCCATTTTCCAGTTTTTTTTATTTTACATTTTTTTTCCCCAAAAAGTCAAGCTTTGAGTTTAGACATACCTAAGTAGTATGCTGACATAATGACAATGACGCTGCATCCATTGTTTACAAACGACAAACTGAATGTGCCCCTCCTTCTTCCCAGTTCAGTTATATATACATACCATAGAGTAGGAAAACATGAATAATAACAGAACAATAAAAGAGTTTTACTTGTATTTATATTATTCATTTTGTAGTATCAACCAAATTGCTTACATGAAAGCTGAAAATAAACAGAAAACAGCATAAATTAAAAAAAAAAAAAAAAAAATTAGACCCTTTAATTTTCTCTCCTGGTGCTGTTCCTTTAAATACCCCCCATAAAATAGAGCCAATCAACATGAATGTCATCTTTAGCACATGGCACGCTGAAAAGCACATGGCCAGGAACTTCTTTAAATTTATAAAGTTAGTGAGCAGGAGAATAGTTGAAAAATACTTGTCATCACTTTCTGATCTGTCCAGATAAGATACGATAAGATAAGATAAGATACAGCTTTATTAATCTCACAATGGAGAAATTCACTGTTACAGGCTCTTGAGGTACCATCAGTAGGGTGTGCAAAAATAGATACAAATACAAACATACACACATACATATATATATTAAATAAGTAAATAAATAAATAGATACATAAATAGTATAAATTAATAAACAATAAAAGAAAAGAAGGGAACAAGTTTATAGACTGACCTATATTCAAGTGTATATGTATCTGAGGGCAGAGTAGATGGGTTGATATGGTTCACAGTCAGTGGGGTAGATGTGGTTGATTAAAGTGCACAGGGTTTTTATTGCACATAACCGGTATTTTCAAAGACAGTTACAAAGTGGCGTTGTACAGTCTGACAGCGGTGGGAATGAACGACCTGTGGTAGCGCTCCTTCCTGCACTGAGGATGTCTCAGTCGTCCACTGAAGGAGCTACTCAGCTTCTGTACAATCAGGTGCAGTGGGTGAGAGCTGTTGACCATGATGGATGTGAGCTTTGCTACCATCCTTCTCTCACTCACCTCCTCCACAGAGTCCAGTGGGCAGCTTAGGACAGAGCTGGCCCTCCTGACCAGCTTGTTCAGTCTCTTTCTGTCCCGCTCGGTGCTGCCCGGGGCCCAGCAGATGGCAGCGTAGAGGATTGCAGAGGCTACCACAGAGTCATAAAAAGTCCTAAGCAGAGGTCTGCATACTCCGAAGGACCTAAGTCTCCTCAGAAGGTGGAGGCGACTCTGGCCCTTCTTGTACAGGGCGTTGGTGTTGTGGGACCAGTCCAGTTTATTGTTAAGGTGAACGCCCAGGTATTTGTAACTGTCCACTGTCTCAATGTCCTGTCCCTGGACGTTCACTAGTGAGTGTGTGTGTGTGTGTGTGTGTGTGTGTGTGTGTGTGTTAGAGTGCTATATATATATATATAGTCCATATCTGACATATATGAGTTCACGTGTATGTAAAAATTTATGCACGTATATGCATGTATCAATACCAATATTTAAGAGAACCCGCTCCCAAATGAATAAGGTACATCACGCCATATAGCGGCTGCCATGTTTATCGACATAGTACCACCCCCAGCACTTTGTAATCATTCTTCTGTAATCACCTGAAGAGAGAGGATGGTTTCACCACCCCTTGAAACAGATCTGTAGTGATAAATGAAGTTTCAATAGAAAGTCTTTGTCCTGTCCTTTTATTTTTATTTTTATTTGCTCTACGAAAAAGTATTGAGCACTTATGTTTTGTCAGAAGCATAAGCCTACTAGCATGGGTGCAAGTCTCATACACAGTACACAGAGATGAATTAACTATCTGCTCAGATTGGCGCAATCTACCATGCATACTCAGTTAAGCAAAGAGAGTTGAAAAATGTATAAAAACCCGAATCCAGAAAAGAAAGAGAACTCTCTGCTCTGCTGCTGATTCACAACAGTGCAGGCTGAGTTTAAACGAGTTCAACGGCATCCTTGCTCACTTGAAAGACCGGAAGTCTGTATAACTTACAGCAAGTACACTACTTTCGGTTTTGAGCGCCTCACATATTGTAAACATTGATTGTGCGTGGCGTGGGCGATGCGTCGGCCATCTATGGCCACCACCTCCTTGGGGGTATCGAGTTCCTCCATGGGTAGGTTGTGGAGCTCAACCATCCCCAGATCGATAAAGTTAGCGTCAGCGTCTGAGTCAATGAATACATCTACAGGATGAGAGTGTTGTGCGAAGTGTAGTGTACCTTGAACTCGTAGGCACTTTCCGGGTGTCGTAGAGGATCCTCTCGTCACTGTTGGGCTCTGCTGCACAAGGCACTGGGCGAGGTAATGCCCCTTCTCAGCACAGTAGTTGCAGAGGCCGTCAGCCAGCCGCCGGTGCCTCTCTTCAGCTGTCTGGTGCGGTTCACCTGCATGGGTTCTAGGTCATCATCATCCCTCAGAGGGGGAAGTGGCAAGGGAGTTCGAGGTGGGGTCCACTTCCAGGATCTATCCCTCTCCCTCAGCCGGTTGTCCAGTCTCATGGACAAGGCGATTAATCCCTCCAGCGTAGTCGTCTCGTCTCGGGCCGCGAGCTCATCTTTCAGTCGTTCGTTGAGTCTCTGCAGGAAGGCCCCTCGAAGCGCGGGGTCGTTCAAGCCGCTCTCGATGGCGAGAATCCGGAATCGAATGGCGTACTCGGCCACCGACTGTGCGCCTTGCCGGATTCGTAGGAGCTGGGAACTCGCCTCCTCCCCTTTTTCCGGATGATCGAACACCTTCATTTCCTGCATGAACTGTTCTACCTGGGAGCATAATTCCGGGGTGTGGGTAGCGACTGCCAGCGCCCAGGATGAGGCTTGCTCCGTGAGTAAGCTCATGATGAAGGCAGTTTTAGTTTGATGAAGGCGTGTGTTAGCGGCTGCTGGCTGAAGACGAGCGAGTACTGGTGGAGAAACTGCGCAGGAGCCAATCGCACCCGAATACCTGGCTGGCATGGGGATGAGTGGTTCTCGGTGCGCGGGGAGTATCACTGGCACTGGCGCTGCTGCGAAGCGGAGGGTGAAGGGTGAGGGGGTGGGGTTGCGACAGCGAGGTGAGTGGCAACGGCGTCCATTCTTCCACCGAGCTGCGCCAAGCTAGTGGTTATGCGCTGGAGATTATCCATTATTTGGTGCAGAGTGGAGTCGTGTTGTCCAAACATGACTCCCTGGTCGGATAAGGCCTGCCAGAACTGAGCGGTCTCCGCTGGGTCCATGTTCAGGTCAGAAGATTCTGTTGTGGCAGGAGTGTCTGCGTAGGACCCAAGGATGCAGGAGACCGAAGGAAGGTTCAATGATTTCATCATCATCATCATTTTCTGTAACCGCTTCATCCTAATTAGGGTCGCGGGGAGGCTGGTGCCCATCCCAGCCAACTCAGGGCGAGGGCAGAGTACACCCAGGACAGCTCGCCAGGCCATCGCAGGGCGGAAACACGCTGACGGCTTTTCAGCCTACTCTTGTCGAAAGTCAGCAATGGTTCTTTTACATGCCTCACACCATAGACAGTGAGAGACATGGCCGGCCTTTGATAACCCAGTTAGCTGCACTGGGGGGGACAGTGACAACCTTGTGGCGAGTGGGACTTGAACCCCCAACCTTTGGATCAGCGATCCGGTGCCTTATACCACTAGACCACCACTGCCCGTTTCAATCATTTATTAAACATTAAGCACTGTCAATCACTAGAATACGAAAATCAAGAGAACTAGTTGAGCACGAAGCATGAACCAGGGATCAGAGAGAATGTCAATGAGCAGAGTCACTGAAAGCAATCTTCTGACAGCGGAGGGGAGCATGCCGCTCCCTTTAATCGCTGGCTGCATCTGATTGCAGATTAGGACCAGGTGCGCTCAGCTCGGAAACTCATCTACCAGCAACCGCCACGCCCCTCGCCAGCGCCTACAATGACTTAAGGAAAGGTTAGTTCGCCAGCCAGCACAGACTATGACAGAAACACCAAGACACTATTTTATGAAACTTGGACAGAAACTCAGGGTGATAAAGTTTTGTTTACAGCATATATATAAGAAATTATCAACCATTTGAACATATCTGGTGTATGTACATATAAAACCCCAGGTAATTCATAAAAAACGAAATGTAATTGTTATTGATACTTCTTCTTCTTCTTCTTCTTCTTCTTTTACTTTCGGCTGCTCCCTTCAGGGGTCGCCACAGCAAATCATCCGCCTCCACCTCACCCTGTCCTCCGCATCTTCTTTTCTGACTCCAACGACCTTCATGTCTTCCTTCACCACATCCATATTGATACTGACTCATAATTATTTCATACAGTGCCAATTTTTGGAAGTATTTCTTCTTTTTTCGCCCTTTTAAACTGTACAAGGACCACAAGCCTGCCGATCCCATAGTCTTCATATCGTTAGTTTGGTTTTCGTCTCCTTTTCCTGATTTCCTCCATGTTCTCATTTTCAAAGTTGGACGTTTCGTCCGCCCATCTCACAAGTGTTTGTGCGGTTTAGTATGTATCTGTTATTAAAGCATAGCGAACAAGTAAAGTTCACTTTAACCAGAAATGACAAACATACAAGCTACAAGATTATCTTTATGAACAAGAATTTCTTCTGTAATCACCTGAAGAGAGATGATGGTTTTTCACCACCCCTCGAAACAGATATGTAGTGAAAATGAAGTTTCAGTAGAAAGTCTTTGTCCTATCCTTTTATTTTTACTTATATTTGCTGTACAAAAAAGTATTGAGCACTCTCTCATGGAAGGATCTACTCAGAAAATTATCTCCCTCTCTCTCTCTCTCTCTCTCTTTCTCTCTCTCTCTCTCTCTCTCTCTCTCTCTCTCTCTCTCTCTGTCACTATATATATATATATATATATATATATATATATATATATATATATATATATTTACACACACACACACAGTCAGCCCCCTACTTAAAAAATTAATCCGTTCCAGAGCCTTTTTTTGTAACGTGGGAGTTTCATAAGTAGGGGGTACATTTTACATGTTAAACGCTTGATTCGTTCCAAGGCTCACAAGGCTCCCTTTAAAAATGATAAAAGTACACCAATTTTGCATGAAATATGTGTTAAAAGTAAAATAAATTTTTTTATTAAACCACTTAAACATGATATTAACATATTAAACCATTTTATTAACATATTTATTAATGAAACCATTATTAAACATTTTTTACTAACACACATACACATGTCTCTCTCTATCTCTCTCTCTCTCTCTCTCTCTCTCTCTCTCTCTCTCTCTCTCTCTCATACACACACACACACACACAAAAAAAAAAAAAAAACTTGGGCCACACCCACACTCAATGCACAGCGGTCGGGACAATTCTATTTAAATGTTTAAATGGACGGGATGTTTTATTTAAAGCGGAATTACAGTACCTGTTTGAAAGATCAGAGTCCTCATTCAATATTAACTTGCTTCCTTGCAATATCAGAGGTCTTCTCCCATGGAGCACTATGTTTCAATATCTTGCCGAAATAATCACCTCCGTCACTGTATTTCCGCATTAAGGTCTCCTTCTGGTTCAATATTGTCCCGATTGTAGAGGGGTTTTGGCGATAACAAAATATAACGCTGCATGATCTATCTCAAAACAAGCCAACAGTCAACTATTCTTCATGCGTGTGACAAACAGGAAGTATGGTACAGGAAGTTCGCTGCGTCATCCCTCCCAGCCAATGGGAGGCCAGTGGGGCGGGATGTTGCGAGGCAACCGATGAGAGAGCAACTCGCGCATTGTGTGAAATTTTGATTGGTGCGTTTGAATTTTGAATGGCGCATCTGGCGCTTTTCATGAAGAGGAGGTTATTTTCGTATCCCGGGGACGAAAACTTAGGAAAATGTAGGGGGCCGACTGTATGTATGTATGTATGTATGTATGTATGTATGTATGTGTATATATATATATATATATGTCTGTCTGTCTTCCTTTCGGCTTTTTCACTTTTACTCAGGAGTCACCACAGCAAATCATCTGATTCGCATGTTTGATTTGGCAGAGGTTTTTACGTCGGATGCCCTTCCTGTCACAACCCTTTTTAGCAAGGGACAGAAACACACTGACGACTTTGCAGCCTACTCTTTACGAAAGTCAGCAATGGTTCTTTAACATGCCTCTCACCATAGACAGTGAGAGACATGGCCCGCCTTTGATAACCCAGCTAGCCTCACTGGGGGATATATATATATATATATATATATATATATATATATATATATATATATATATATATATATATATATATATATATATATATATATATATATATATATATATATATATATAAAATTATAGTAGGCCCTTGTCTATTTGCGGTTTTGCAATCACGGTTTGAGTATTCGCGGACTGCAAAGCAACTGACTCATTTTTGTGTTTCAATTACCAGTTAAGCTCTATGATGCCACTCAAACACTGCATTTTCTCTGTCTAAGCGATAGAAACCGCTGGATGTCTCTTCTGAAGAAATAAGACTTTCTCCTGAAGAAACAATAGTTTCCTCTGAACTGTTGTATTAAAGTCTTTTTCAATTAGTATTCCAGTACAGTACCAAAGTTAATTCTTAGAATGTTGGTGCATGAGATTTTATGTTCTGTAGCATGTTTAACAAACCATACCAAAAGGATAAACTTTATTACGCTTCATGTCCTTTTACATTGAACTTGGAGTGACATCTCAAAGATTGCGCTGCCTAGAGGGCAATGTCGTGGAGTTCTCAGAGTCAAATTGTTTCTTTGTTCATTTTAATTTGTTTTATTTGTTGTTTTGTTTGTTCATGTTTTGCACTGTGCTCATCTATGACCGGTCGACCCTCCTACAGCTATGAAATCAGACTCTTGGGGCAACTAAGCACGCTAAGCACAAGTGAGGCACGCTATCCTGAGCTAATATGCTATGGCAGCTCAATGCTAGCCGCACCATGGCTAACAATAAGCCCAGGTGGAGTTCTCAGAGTCATCATCATTATCATCATCATCATCATCGTCTTCCGCAAAGTCCGAGGTCGGGTCGCGGGGGCAGCAACCTAAGCAAAGAGGTCCAGATGTCCCTCTCCCCAGACTCCTCCTCCAACTCTCCCGGAGGGACACCGAGGCAGTCCCAGACAAGCCAAGAGACATAGTCCCTCCAGCGTGTTCTAGGTCGACCCCAGGGTCTCTTCCCGGTTGGACATGCCGAAACACCACACCAGGGAAGCGTCCGGGAGGCATTCTGACCAGATGCCCGAGCCACCTCAACTGGCCCCTCTCAATGCAGAGGAGCAGAGGTTTCCATGAATGGTAGAGCTTCTCACCTTATCTCGAAGGGAGAACCCCGCCACCCAGCGAAGGAAGCTCATTTCAGCCGTTTGCATCCGTGATCTTGTTCTTTCGCTCACTACCCAAAGCTCATGACCATAGGTGAGGGTTGGAACGTAGATCGACTGGTAAATTGAGAGCTTCGCCTTGCGGGGCAGCTCCTTCTTCACCACGACGGACCGGTACAGGCACCGCTTAACAGCAGGGGCTGCAGCGATCCGTCTGTCGATCTCTAGCTCCATCCTTCCCTCACTCGTGAACAAGACCCCAAGATACTTAAACTCCTCCACTTGGGGCAGGACCTCATTCCCGACCCTGAGGGTGCATTCCACCCTTGTCCAACTGAGAACCATGGCCTCAGAATTGGAGGTACTGATCCTCATCCCGGCTGCTTCGCACTCGGCTGCGAATCGCTCCAATGAGAGCTGGAGGTCCCAACTTGATGAAGCCAAAAGGACAACATCATCCACAAAAAGCAGAGATGAGATCCGATGGCCATCAAACCAGAACCCCTCAACGCCTCGACTGCGCCTAGAAATTCTGTCCATAAAAATTATGAACAGAATCAGTGACAAAGGACAGCCTTGGCGGACTCCAACTCCCACCGGAAATGAATTCGACCTGTTGTTACCAAGACAGACCAGACTCTGGCTCCGATTATACAGCGACCAAATGGCTCATAGCAACAGATCTGGAAAGCCGTACTCTTGGAGCACGCCCCACAAGATCATTTGAGGGACACAAATCCACAAAGCACATGTGGTCAGATTGGGCATACTCCCATGCCCCCTCCAGAATCCTGTGGAGCATATAGAGTTGGTCAAGAGTGCTACAACCAGGACGAAAACCACATTGTTACTCCTGAATCCGAGGTTCGACTATCGGTCGGATTGTCCTCTCTAGTAACCCTGCAGAGAGTTTCCCAGGTAGGCTGAGGAGTGTAATTCCACGATAATTAGAACACGTCCTCCGTTCCCCCTTCTTAAAAATCGGGACCACCACCCCAGTTTGCCAATCCAGAGATTCAGCCCCCTATGACCATGCGATGTTGCAGAGACGTGTCAATCAAGACAGTCCTACAGCATCCAGAACCCTGAGATATTCCAGGCGGATCTCATCCAACCCCGGAGCTCGACCACCGAGGAGCTTTTTGACAACCTCAGTGACCTCCACTCCAATGATGGGCGGACCCCCACCAAAACCCCCAGGGTCTTCCTCTTCCACGGAGGGAGTGTTGGTGGGATTGAGGAGGTTCTTCAAGTATTTCCTCCACCTCTCAACGACATCCCCAGTCGAGGGAAGCAGCTCCCCATATCCACTGTAAACAGTGTTTGTGGAGAACTGCTTCCCCCTCCTAAGGCGTCGAATGGCGGTCCAGAACCTTTTTGAGGCCAACCGATAATCACTCTCCAGGCCCTCACCGAACTCCTTTCACGCCCGAGATTTTGCATCTGCGATAGCCTCGGGTGCAGCACATTTGGCCTGCCGATACCTGTTTGCTGCTTCGGGAGTCATACAGGCTAATAAAACCTGATAGGCCTCTTTCTTCAGCTGGACGGCCCCCTTCACCGCAGGTGTCCACCACCGGGTTCGGGGATAACCGCCACGACCTTACGGCCACAGCTATGGGCTTCCGCCCATACGAAACATGGCCCATTCGGATTCCATGTCCCCCGCCTCCTCCGGAACGTGGTTGTAGCTCTGCCGGAGGTGGGAGTTAAAGGCCTCTCGTACAGGGGACTCCGCCAAACGTTCCCAGCATACCCTGATTAAATGATTACACGCTTGGGCCTGTCAGGTCTGGAAGGCAGCCTCCACCACCACCGAAGCCAACTCACCACCAGGTAGTGATCGGTAGACAGCTCAACTCCTCTCTTCACCCGAGTGTCCAGAAAATATGGTCGCAAGTCCGATGACGATCTAGGGTGTCCTAGTGCCAAGTGCACTTATGGGCACACTTATGTTCGAACATGGTGTTCGTGATAGACAGACTGTGACAAGCACAGAAGTCTAACAATGAAACACCATTCAGGTTCAGACTGGAGAGGTCGTACCTACCGATCACACCCTTCCAGGTTACACTATCGTTGCCCACCTGGGCGTTGAAGTCTCCCAAGACAACTAGTGAGTCTCCCGAGGGAGCATTCTCCAACACCCCCCTAAAGACTCCAAAAAGGGTGGGTACTCTGAACTGTCATTTGGTGCATAAGCACAAATAACAGTCAGGACCCGTCCCCTCACCCGACGACGGAGAGAAGCTACCCTTTCATCAATTGGGGAGAACCCCAACATTTGGGCACCGAGATGGGGGGCAACAAGAATATCCACACCGGCTTGCCGCCTCTCCCCATGAGCAACTCCAGAATAGAATCAGATCCATCCTCTCTCGAGATGGATGGTTCCAGAGCCCAAGCTATACGTTGAGGTGAGCCCGACTATATCTAGTCGGTATCTCTCCACCTCGCGCACCAGATCAGGCTCCTTCCCCGCCAGAGAGGTGACATTCCATGTCCCGAGGGTCAGAGTAAGTAGCCAAGGATTGGTTTCGACATCGGCTGCCACCCAACTCACACTGCACCCGACCCCTAAAACTCCTCCCACGGGTGGTGGGTCCATTGGAGCGTGGACCCATGTCTCCTTTTCGGGCTAAGCCCGGCCAGGCTCCATGGGCAGAAGCCCGACCATCAGGCGCTCGCCTTCGAGCTCCTCCCCCGGGCCTGGCTCCAGGAGGGAACCCCGGTGACCTATGTCCGGGCAAGGGAGACTGCTTCCTGTGCTCTCTCTCAGATGTCATGTGTCATCGGGGTTTTTTGAATCGCACTTCGTCTGGACCTTCACCCTGGACCTGTTTGCCTTGGGTGACCCTACCAGGGGCATTTGCCCCGACAACATAGCTCCTAGGATCATTAGGTCACGCAAACCCCTCCACTACGATAAGGTGGAGATTCAGGGAGGGGTCTCAGAGTCATATTGTTTCTTTTGATTTGTTTTATTTGTTGTTTGTTTGGTTTTTTTTTACTGAGGTTGGAAGTACCAGGCAGAAGGCCTAGAGGAAGACCAAAGAGAAGATTTATGGCTTTGATGAGGGAGAACATAAAGGTAGTTGGAGTAAGAGTAGAAGATGCAGAAGATAGGATGACATGGCGGCAGCTCATTTGCTGTGACGTCCCCTGAAGGGAACAGCCGAAAGGAGAAGAAGTAGAAGAGCATTTTTTTCCCCTCCACCATTTCCAAATGGATCATTTAGTTATTTAATGAATAATGAGTATGTTATTAAAACATGTGTATAAAGATACCATATCAACACCGAACAGTGTATAAGAAAGTTGTCATTATTTATTATAAAGCCATGCAATACTAGTATTTAAATATGCTACAAAAAGAACTTGCCTCATTTACAAGGATAATCCAGGACTTGTGAACAACATTCACTGTCTGCTCATCAGTGAACTTCACTACTAAAGCCAGACACCTATTAACAATAAGGAAAACATAGTCTTTGACATTACCACAAATATACAGTTTACATGTTTATAGTACTGTATATATTTGAGACAAGCATGGATCAAATGAATATTAAAGGATAGAGATCTACCATATTTACTGGTCAGTACAGATCAAAGCAGGATCTGCCACTCTTTTTATGTGTTAGAATATCTAAAGAGGCTACCTTTCATCACTTGAGCATTTGTCAAGAGGAATGGCTTGCTGTTGTATAGCTTTTTCTCATGCACATTTTGCTGCTATCCACTTCCGCTTGTATTCTCGTCGCTGTCTTTTCTTATTTTATTTGTAATTATCCATTGTATACAGCTGAAGCTGGAAGTAAATTAGTAGAGTACTATCAGTACTACTTCTGCTTATGCTGGTAATAGAAGTAATACTAAGTTAAATCAAGCCATGTTTTCGACAATGAACACAAAGGGAGAATACCCACATGCCCGAGTTGAAATAAGATTTAATTCCTACAACAATTTATATTTTTTTAAAGTAATAATTGCTTTAAAAATAATATGCCTTAGCTTTATGTACATATATCTTACCTTGTGATCTTGCCTCAGCTTTCGGTTAAATCTCAGTGAAAATTTAATATTGTTGAACAAGATAAAGAATAATGAGTCTTTGTCTGTCACACTGGAAAGACACGCATGCACACAGTTGTATGCGCACATACTGTGGCAGACCTCGCGCAGGGGGATGGAAGATGTTTAGGCGTCTGAATAACATAGTGATTATATGATTAAATAAAATATGCGAGTCACTACAAAGAATGCCATACCGGATCGGTCGAGGCCCGGGTTAACAACGATCGCCATCGGTGCTGTCAACCAACAGGGTGCTGGTGGAAGTTGGACGACTGTTGGTCGAAGACGTCGAAGAAGGAGAGGCGGGAGGCGTGGCCGTAGGCAGAGAGAGAAGAGGAAAGGCATGAGTCTAGGACTGAAAGTAGGGACTTTGAATGTTGGAACTCTGGCAGGAAAAGGTAGAGAGCTGGCTGACATGATGCAGAGGAGGAAGGTGGACATACTGTGTGTTCAGGAGACCAGGTGGAAAGGTAGCAAGGCTAGAAGCTTAGGAGCAGGGTTTAAGCTGTTTTATCATGGTGTGGATGGGAAGAGAAATGGAGTAGGAGTCATCTTGAAGGAGGAGTTTGTCAGGAATGTTCTAGAAGTGTAAAGAGTGTCACACAGAGTGATGAGTCTCAAGTTAGAAATTGAAGGCGTGATGTTCAATGTTGTTAGTGCTTATGCCCCACAGGCAGGATGTGAGCGAGAAGAGAAGGAGAGATTCTGGAGTGAGTTAGATGAAGTAATGCAGAGTACCCCCAGAGGTGAAAGAGTGGTCATTGGTGCAGACTTCAATGGACATGTTGGTGCAGGAAACAGAGGGGACGAGGAAGTGATGGGTAGGTTTGGTATCCAGGACAGGAACACAGGACAGATGTTGGTAGATTTTGCAAAAAGGATGGAAATGGCTGTGGTAAATACTTTCTTCCAGAAGAGAGAAGAGCATAGAGTGACTTATAAAAGCGGAGGTAGGAGCACACAAGTAGACTACATCTAGTGCAGGCGATGCAATTTGAAGGAAGTCAGTGACTGCAAAGTAGTAGCAGGTGAGAGTGTTGCCAAACAGCATAGAATGGTGGTGTGCAGGATGACGCTGATGGTGAGGAAGATGAAGAAGGCAAAGGCAGAGCAGAAGACAAAGTGGTGGAAGCTGAAAAAGGAAGAGTGTCGTGTTTTCTTCAAGGAGGAGTTGAAACAGGCTTTGGGTGGCCAGGAAGTGCTTCCAGATGACTGGACAACTACAGCAAATGTGATCAGGGAGACAGGTAAGAGACTACTTGGTGTGTCATCTGGAAGGAGAGTAGATAAGGAGATTTGGTGATGGAATGAGGAAGTGCAGGAGTGTGTACAAAGGAAGAGGTTAGCTAAGAAGAAGTGGGACACAGAGAGGACCGAAGAGAGTAAACAGGAATTACAGGGAGACACAGCGTAAGACGAAGGTAGCAGTGTAAAAAGGCCAAACAGAGGGCGTATGATGACTTGTATGCTCGGTTGGAAAGTAAAGAGGGAGAAAATTATTTATACAGGTTGGCACAGCAGAGAAATAGAGATGGGAAGGATGTGCAACAAGTTAGAGTGATTAAGGACAGAGAGGTAAATGTATTGACTGATGACAGAAGGGTGCTGGGAAGATGGAAAGAGTACTTTGAAGAGCTGATGAATAAGGATAAAAGAGAGAAAAAAGAGTAGAAGAGGTGACCTTTGAGGACCAGGAAGTAGCAAAGATTAGTAAGGGTGAAGTGAGGAGGGCATTGAAGAGGATGAAGAATGGAAAGGCAGTTGGCCCTGATGACATACCGGTGGAGGTATGGAAGTGTCTAGGAGAGGTGACAGTCTATTTCCTGACAAGAACATTCAATAAGGTCTTAGAGAGTGAGAGGATGCCAGAGGAATGGAGAAGAAGTATGATGATGCCTATTTTTAAGAACAAGGGAGACATGCAGAGTTGTGGCAACTACAGAGGGAAAAAGTTGATGAGCCATACGATGAAGTTATGGGAAATAATAGTGGAAGCTAGACTAAGGGCAGAGGTCAGCATTTGTGAACAACAGTTTGGTTTCATGCCAAGAAAGAGCACCACAGATGCAGTGTTTGCTTTGAGGATGTTAATAGAGAAGTACAGAGAAGGTAAGATGGAGCTGAATTATGCCTTTGTGGATCTGGAGAAAGCATAGGACAGGGTGCCGAGAGAGGAACTGTGGTATTGTATGAGGAAGTCTGGAGTGGCAGAGAAGTATGTTAGAGTGGTGCAGGACATGTATGAGAGATGTAAGACAGTGCTGAGGTGTGCTGTCAGTGTGACACAAGCGTTCAAGGTGGAGGTGGGACTGCATCAAGGGTCAGCTCTTAGCCCTTTCTTGTTTGCTGTTGTGATGGATAGGCTGACAGACGAGGTTAGACAAGAATCTCCATGTACTATAATGTTTGCAGATGACATTGTGATCTGTAGTGAGAGCAGGGAACAAGTGCAGGAAAATCGAGAGAGGTGGAGGTATGCCCTGGAAAGGAGGGGAATGAAGGTTAGCCTCAGTAAAACAGAATATATGTGTGTGAACGACAAGGACCCAAGAGGAACGGTGAGGTTACAGGAAGAAGAGATAAGGAAGGTGGAGGATTTTAAGTACTTCGGGTCAACAATCCAGAGCAATGGAGAGTGTGGAAAAGAGGTGAAGAAGCCTGTGCAGGCAGGATGGAATGGTTGGAGAAAAGTGTCTGGAGTGATGTGTGATAGAAGGGTGTCGGCAAGAATGAAAGGAAAAGTGTACAAGACAATAGTAAGGCCAGCGATGCTGTATGGTTTAGAAACAGTGGTCCTGGGGAAAAGACAGGAGGCATAACTGGAAGTAGCAGAGATGAAAATGTTGAGGTTCTCTTTGGGAGTAACGAGGATGGATCGGATCAGGAATGAGCACATCGGAGGGACAGCACATGTAAGACGTTTTGGAGACAAAGTCAGAGAGGCTAGTTTGAGATGGTTTGGACATGTACAGAGGAGGGATAGTGAGTATATTGGTAATAGGATGCTGAGGCTGGAACTACCAGGCAGAAGGACTAGAGGAAGACCAAAGAGACGATTCATCGATTCATGGATGTAGTGAAGCAGGACATGAAGGTAGTTGGTATAAGAGAAGAAGATGCAAAGGATAGGGTGAGATGGAGGCAGATCATTCGCTGTGGCGACCCCTGAAGGGAAAAGCCAAAAGGAAAAGAAGAAGAAGAGATAGGTTCTCAGTAAACGTTTGAGATAACATCAATAGACTCCACCTAAGTCTCAAGCTAAATCTAGGACTAACGTGAATAATGTCAGAGTGCAAAACTCTATGCCTGAGATCAGACTTAAAGATATAAAAATGTATCAGACTATAAACATGTTGCAACACATTTCATTTCCTCTCAATGTTCTAAACATCATAAAATGCTAGCTAAGTGAAGCCAAGTTAAATTTAAAACTATGAACTCTGACCCAATCCAGCAATTGGCATTTATCTGGCTGTGAAGTCTAGGTCGCTATATCTTACCTTGTGATCTTGCCTCAGATTTCGGTTAAATGTTCTTCATTTCTCAGAGGAAATATTATTAGCCAGGATTAAGAAATCTTCTTCCTTTGCTTGTGATCCTGAAGAAAGGACGAGGCTGAAGGGAAATTGCTTTGTCTGTTCAAGCAAGCGCACCAAACAGGAAAGACTTGACACGCATGCGCACAGTTCACTGTGGCAGACCTCGCGCAGCCTGGTCTAAACAACGTTGTGATGAAACGACACATATAGGTTCTTGGTAAACCGTTTGATAGAACATCGCTAAAATGTTTACATAACGTCACATGTAACCTGACTTAATTGCGACCTTCTTGCAACGTTGTTAATGGTCTCAAAAAATCCACGTGTTATCTGGGATATATCTTTTCTTCTTTTTTTCCTTTCGGCTTTTCCCTTTTTCAGGGGTCGCCACATGGAATCATCTAATTTACACATTTGATTTTGCATAGGTTTCTATGTCAGATGCCCTTCCTGACACCACCATTTAGCACGAGACAGAAGCACGCTGACGGCTTTGCAGCTCCTCTTTACGAAAGTCAGCAATGGTGCTTTTACATGAACCTCTCACCATAGACAGTGAGAGACATGGCCGGCCTTTGATCACCCAGTTAGCTGCACTGGGGCAGGGTGCATATATATATATATATATATATATATATATATATATATATATATATATATATATATCCCAGCATATACTATCTTTGCCAATGTTATAGATGAGTGAGAGATTAAAGATTAAATAATGAGGTGAATAAACAAATAGAGAAACAGAACGAGCACTGGAGCTTCCAGTTTCATGAAAAATTCACTTTGAAAATATTTTTTGCTACAAGTGTGAAATAATTCATTAAAGCCTTTCTGAGTAATGAACACCATCATCCCTCCTACACCACACCTACAGTTTTATTGCAACAAACAATACAGTCACTGATGATGTTGGAATAGGTTGATAAAATGGCATTAAACTGCATCCACTGACAAAAAAAAGGGCATGAGATCAAGGGTGTACACTGAGACTTTGACTTGTGTGTGTGTGTGTGTGTGTGTGTGTGTGTGTGTGTGTGTGTGTGTGTGTGTGTGTGTGTTGCGACTTGTCAGCTGTAATTGCCCTGTCAAAGAAGCAAGAAGTAGGAAACATATTGATGATAATGATTGGCTCGAGTAGAGTGACTCCCACACACACACACACACACACACACACACACACACACACACACAGAGTGTGTGTGTGTAGAGAGAGAGAGAGAGAGAGAGAGAGAGAGAGAGAGAGAATCTAGCCAGGTTTTCATTTGGGCAAACATATGGTCTAACACTCTTTCAGAATGCTGCCACCCTCCAAAACACATGAAGACAGGCATACTAGCATCTCAAACACATCCATTTTTTGGATGGAGAATAAAGGAGTCTCCAAAGCTCCATGAAAATGGCAAATCAGTCACGACTACAGGAGGAGCAGCCCTAGATGTATGTATGTGTGTGTGTGTGTGTGTGTGTGTGTGTGTGTGTGTGTGTGTGTGTGTGTGTGTGTGTGTGAGTAAGTAAGTGTAATAAATCCATTCATATTCATTCCACGGTGTTCTGAAGATGAAGAGCATATACAAGATCGTTCTGCTTCAGGCTCCACACTAGTGAGTCGTTACCATGGTAACAAGCAATGATGCTCTGAGCAATGTCAGCGATGTGATGATCATACAAAGGAGCGGATGCTCCTGTTTAATAATGAGACCCTACGCTGGTTTTCTTATGGGTAGGGATTTGTTTGCACATCATTGACTGTAACCCCAGTGTATTTATTTATTTATTTATTTATTTATTTATTTATTTTTGCACAAACTATTCTCTCCCTGTCCATTGATTCTTAACAGCTGTAACCCCCCCCCCCTTTTCTATCCCTCTTTCTCTCTTTATCTCTATCTCTGCCTCTCTATTTATCTCTCTTCAAGCTTCTGTCTCTCTTTCCTTCTCGTGTCTGTCTCTTTGTCTCTCACACTCTGTCACTCACTGTTTCTATGTCTCTTTCTCTCTCTTTCTCTCATATTGTTTGTAGTGTAAATCGCTTCAGAATTCTGCCAACTAATGAAGCTGGAGGATCTCTATAATTAAGGGAAGAGGTGAGTTGGACACCGAGTGAATGTGTGTGAAAGGTGTGTCCCTATGGTCCCTACAGTCTGTGTGGTGTCTGTGATGTGATTGATTATAGCGTGACCAGAATGTGATGGACGACAGTGTGACGATGATGTGATTGGATGGTACAGTGCTTGGTTGTCAGTATATCCACCGGACAGCAATAAGGTCTTATGTTCAGTGCTTGTGCTTGGGTGTTTTTGTGTGGCGGGTACATGATCTCCTGGCTCCCTCCAGGTACTTTGGATATCTTCCATGGTCCAAAAACATACACCGTGTGCTAATTGGTTATTCCAAATTGTCCCGAGGTGTGAGGGTTAGTTTGAAAGTTTGTGTACATGTTGGCCCAGCGATTGGTCTGAAAAGCTGTCAGGGATTACCCCTCCATTGTCCAGTGTTGGCTAAAATAGGAGTTCTGTTATCCTAGTAGGAGTAAGCAGTTTGGCCAATGAGTAGTGATTTTTTTTTTTTTTTTTTTGGGAGAGGGTGTGTCATTTGTATTATCCATAAGCACTGACCACTATTTTTATGTATTCAAAATATATAGAATAACAGTTATTTCTACTAGGCAATAATTCTGCAGACATGTGTGATTGTATGTTGACTTTTGCTCTATTCTACGTATGCCATCATCTTGCTCATTCGAGATGTGTCGGAGTAATAGGACGTGTTTGAATTCCTTTTCCTTTGTCAGCCCCTACTTTTGCTGTGTAAAGCTGCTTGGCAACAATGTCAATTGTAAAAAGAGCAAGACAAATAAAACTGAATTGAACCGAAAATAAACATCTTCATTCATTCACTCATTTAATAATAAGTGAGTAGAGATATGGTGGGATACAGAAAGTTGTGATGTGTTTAGAACCAGAGTGGCTGTGAGAAATGCAGCACGGCTGTGAGGTGATTGGTTAAAGCCTGACTGGGATGTAATTGCTTAACGTGTGGCCATGATAAAATTGGTAACAATGTACTGGGATATAATTGTTTACAGCATAATTGTCATCATCATCATCATCATCATCATCATCATCATCATCATCATCATCATCATCATCATCATCATCATCTTCTTCCACTTAGTCCGCTTAGTCCAGGGTCGGGTCACGGGGGCAGCAACCTGAGCAAAGAGGTCCAGACGTCCCTCTCCCGAGCCACTTCCTCCAACTCTCCCGGGGGGACACCGAGGCGGTCCCAGACAAGCCGAGAGACATAGTCCCTCCAGCGTGTTCTAAGTCGACCCCGGGGTCTCTTCCCGGTTGGACATGCCCGAAACACCACACCAGGGAGGTGTCCGGGAGGCATTCTGACCAGATGCCCGAGTCACCTCAACTGGCCCCTCTCAATGCGGAGGAGCAGCGGATCTACTCTGAGCTCTCCCCGGATGGATTATCTCTAAGGGAGATTATCTCTAAGGGAGAACCCCTCCACCCGGCGAAGGAAGCTCATTTCAGCCGCTTGTATCCGCGATCTTGTTCTTTCGGTCATTACCCAAAGCTCATGACCATAAGTGAGGGTTGGAACGTAGATCGACTGGTAAATTGAGAGCTTCGCCTTGCGGCTCAGCTCCTTCTTCATCACGACGGACCGGTACAGGCACCGCTTAACAGCAGAGGCTGCAGCGATCCGTCTGTCGATCTCTCGCTCCATCCTTCCCTCACTCGTAAACAAGACCCCAAGATACTTAAACTCCTCCACTTGGGGCAGGACCTCATTCCCGACCCTGAGGGTGCATTCCACTATTGTCCGACTGAGAACCATGGCCTCGGAATTGGAGGTACTGATCTTCATCCCGGCTGCTTCGCACTCAGCTGCGAATCGCTCCAATGAGAGCTGGATGGCCCGACTTGATGAAGCCAAAAGGACAACATCATCCGCAAAAAGCAGAGACGATATCCAATGGCCACCAAACCAGAACCCCTCATCGCCTCGACTGCGCCTAGAAATTCTGTCCATAAAAATTATGAACAGAATTGGTGACAAAGGACAGCCTTGGCGGACTCCAACTCCCACTGGAAACGAATCCGACCTGCTGTTACCAATACGGACCAAACTCTGGCCCTGAGATATTCTGGGCGGATCTCGTCCAACCCCAGAGCTCGACCACCGAGGAGCTTTTTGACAACCTCAGTGACCTCCACTCCAGTGATGGGCGGACCCTCACCCGAACCCCAGGGTCTTCCTCTTCCATGGAGGGCGTGTTGGTGGGATTGAGAAGGTCCTCAAAGTATTCCCTCCACCTCTCAACAACATCCCCATTCATCCCCATTCCCTCCACCGTAAACAGTGTTTGTGAAGAACTGCTTCCCCCTCCTGAGGCGTCGGATGGTGGCCCAGAACCTTTTTGAGGCCAACCAATAATCACTCTCCAGGCCCTCACCGAACTCCTCCCACGCCCGAGATTTTGCATCTGCGACAGCCTCGGCTGCAGCACGTTTGGCCTGCCGGTACCTGTTTGCTGCCTCAGGAGTCCCACAAGCTAATAAAACCCGATAGGCCTCCTTCTTCAGCTGGACGGCCCCCTTCACCGCAGGTGTCCACCACCGGGTTCGGGGATTACCGCCACGACAAGCACCGACGACCTTACGGCCACAGCTATGGGCTGCCGCCTCAGCAATGGAGGCACGAAACATGGCCCATTCGGATTCCATGTCCCTTGCCTCCTCTGGAACGTGGTTGTAGCTCTGCCGGAGGAGAGTTAAAGGCCTCTCGGACAGGGGGCTCCGAGATTACATGCTTGGGCCTGCCAGGTCTGGAAGGCAACCTCCCACACCACCGAAGCCAACTCACCACCAGGTAGTGATTGGTAGACAGCTCAGCTCCTCTCTTCACCCGAGTGTCCAGAAAATATAGTCGCAAGTCCTATGGCACGACTACAAAGTATATAAATAGGGTGTCCTGGTGCCAAGTGAACTTATGGGCACACTTATGTTCGAACATGGTGTTCGTGATAGACAGACTGTAACAAGCACAGAAGTCTAACAACGAAACACCATTCAGGTTCAGACTGGAGAGGCCGGACCTACCGATCACACCCTTCCAGGTCACACTATCATTGCCCACATGGGCGTTGAAGTCTCCCAAGACAACGAGTGAGTCTTCCGAGGGAGCGTTCTCCAACACCCAACCTAAAGACTCCAAAAAGCGTGGATACTCTGAACTGTCATTTGGTGCATAAGCACAAATAACAGTCAGGACCCGTCCCCCCACCCGAAGATGGAGGGAAGCTACGCTTTCGTCAATTGGGGAGAACCCCAACATTTGGGCACCGAAACGGGGGGGGGGGCAACAAGAATATCCACACCGGCTTGCCGCCTCTCCCCATGAGCAACTCTAGAATAGAATCAGGTCCATCCTCTTTCGAGATGGATGGTTCCAGAGCCCAAGGTCTGCGTTGAGGTGAGCCCGACTATATCTAGTCGGTATCTCTCCACCTCGCGCACCAGATCAGGCTCCTTCCCCGCCAGAGAGGTGACATTCCATGTCCCGAGGGTCAGAGTAAGTAGCCGAGAATTGGTCCGACAGAACCCATGCCTTTGGCTGCCACCCAGCTCACACTTCACCCAACCCCCTAAAACTCCTCCCACGGGTGGTGGGTCCATGGGAGGGCGGACCCATGTCTCCTTTTCGGGCTAAGCCCGGCCAGGCTCCATGGGCAGAAGCCCGACCACCAGGCGCTCACCTTCAAGCTCCTCCCCCGGGCCTGGCTCCAGGAGGGAACCCCGGTGACCCATGTCTGGGCAAGGGAGACTGCTTCCTGTGCTCTCTCTCAGATGGCATGTTTCATAGGGGTTTTTTGAATCGCACTTCGTCTGGACCTTCACCCTGGACCGGTTTGCCCTGGGTGAACCTACCAGGGGCATTTGCCCCCGACAACATAGCTCCTAGGATCATTAGGTCACACAAACCCCTCCACCACGATAAGGTGGCGATTCAGGGAGGGGACTATTAATTTTTTTTTCAATTATTATTCCAGTACAGTGCCTAAGTTAATGTTTGGAATGTTTGTGGTTCTGATTTTATTTACTGTGGTGTAACATGTTTCTCATTTTATTTTGTTTATCCAATTTATTACATTTCTTGTTCTATTATGTCCTTTTTGTTATGGCCTGTGTTTTGGGGGGGCTTTGATTTTGGCTGCTGTGCCTCTAACGAACTCAGGCTCACACCTGAATTCACTATTCTCATCGACTCACAATAAAAAAAAGCAAGCTCACCTCTGTGCCAGAGGATTAACTCGCATCAGTCACCCCTTCTTTGGTTTGTAACGCTCTCTAACTCTCTCACTGTAAAACTCAGTTTTCTACCCGCTCTGGCTGAGGGGCATGGCTGAGCTGCTCAGACTGAATGCAGTTCATACCTGAATTCAGTCATCTTGTGATTCACAAATACAGTAATGCAATACCTTCCTCTCGTGGGCATATTTGAAAACGACACGTTTCATGGAAAATGCATTGAAAAGTGTTATATGCTGTGTAATGCTTCTAGTTTATTATCAATAAATATCACAGTAAAAACATAAGTTTTTCTTAATCATTACTACATTTTACTGCATTATTACTGTATTAATGAGTAAGACTGTCTATAGAATGTATAAGAAGCACATTTCCGTGCATGTAATATGATACATGGGGTTTTACTTCTGGGTATCGAACTTGTAGATTATCTTCATTCGCGGGAGGGGCCGGAACCAAGCCCCTGCGAATAACAAGGGTCTACTCTATTTTATTCCGAATGGATTATAGATGATAGGGTCAAAAGTTTTATCTGAAGAAATTATCATTTTAAGGGAAACATATGCCGATTTTAAATTTCACGGTGTCAACAAATCTCAAAAAAGTTGGGATAAGGTCATTTTCACCACCGTGAGGCATCCTCTCTTCTTACAATAGTCTACAAACATCTGGTGACTGAGGAGACACATTTCTCAACTTTAGAAATAGGAATGCTGTCCCATTCTTGTCTCATACAGGCCTCGGACTGTTCAACTGTCTTGGGCCTTCTTTGTTGCACCTTCCTCTTTACGATGCACCAAATGTTCTCTATCGGTGAAAGTCTGGACGGCAAGCTGGCCATTTCAATACCCAGATCCTTTTCCTACACTGCCATGATGCTGTAATTAATGCTGCATGTGGTCTGGTATTATCATGTTAAAAAAGGCAAGGTCTTCTCTAAATGAGACGGAGTCTGGATGGGAGCATATGTTGTTTTATAGAAACTGAATATACCTTTCTGTATTCACGGTGCCTTTCGAGGTGTGCAAGCTGCCCATGCTACACGCACTCATGCAACCCCATACCATCACAGATGCAGGCTTCTGAACTGAGCGCTGATAACAACCTGGGTTGTCCTTGTCCTCTTTAGTCCGGATGACATCTTGTCCAGAATTGCTCTGCTCATGCTGTGATTTCCCTTACAGTAGCATTCCCATTTGTGGTGCAGTGCCATTTAATGGCCCGAAGATCACGGGCGTCCGGTATGTTTTTTTCGGCCTTGGCCCTTTCACACAGAGATTGATCCAGATTCTCTGAATCTTTGGATGATGTTATGCACTGTAGATGATGATAACGTCAAACTCTTTGCAATTTTTCTTTGGGAAACACTTTTCTGATATTGCTCCACTGTCTTTCTGCGCAACATTGGGGGAATTGTTGATCCTCTAGCCGTCTTTCCTTCTGAGAGACACTGCCACTCTGAGAAGCTCTTTGCATACTCAGTCATGTTGCCAATAGACCTCATTAGTGGTAATTGGTCTTCCATCTGTTTGTGATGACTGCAATTGACTTTTCCAGCCTCTTATTGCTACCTGTCACAACTTTTTTGAGATTTATTTACACCAGGATATTTAAAATCAACATATTTTTGTCTTAAAATTATATAATTTCCTCAGTTTAAACTTTTGACCCTGTGTTCTATTTGGAATAAAATATTGAAATTTGCCACGTCCACATCATTGCATTCCGTTTTTATTCACAATTGGTATAGTGTGCCAATTTTGTTGGAATCCAGTTTGTAAAATCCAATTACATCATAGTTGTTCTATATCCAATCACATCACAGATATTCTACATCCAATCACATCACAATTATTCTGTATGTGGTATTGGGTCCCAATTTTTTTGGCATCCAGATTGTAAACTTAAAATGGATGAAAAAAAATGAGACATTTGGAATGTTCCACGGTAAGATAAGTCATGATAATACCATTTAATAACATTTTCGGTTTAAATGGCCATTTAAACATGATACTAAATCAGAATTACCAATGCATTTTCGGTAAAAAATTTATAAAAGTACATAATCCAATATTTTGATAATACATTTAATGGCAACAAGCCTTTTGGGCCTTTTATCCTGCCTTTTGTAGTTGCCATTACAACTTTTAACCTGTAAATATATTAAAAGCAGTTGGCATAAGGAGTTCATCTAACGAAAACTATTAGCATCTATATCTGGTTCATTCTTCTACTGATTTAGACGAATAAGGGATCACATTTTTATTGTTTGCCTTGTTGTACATTTGAAATGATTGACAAAATGTCCAAATATCTATTTGTACATGGATTTCTGTGAGCTTGTGATCAGTATATCATTTTAATCTGATGCCTCGTCTTCATACTCTAGTCCACACACACACACACGCACACACAGACACACACACACACACACGCACACACACACACAGACACACACACACACACACACACACACAGAATTTTGCAATCCAGTTCAGATACCTTTAACCGATTTTCTTTTGTAAGCATTTACTCAAAGCATTGTAAGCATTCGCTCACTTTTTTAACATTCACTCAAACTCTACAGCTGTAACCTCACCAATCCAATGCCACAGTGTTTCCTGTAACTTTGTTGAATTAACCTCCAAATTTAAATCAGAACATTTTAAGTGCAGACAGTAAAAAGCAGTAGAAACTGAAGCACAATGGAGAAGGTGGTGGATCTTCAGGCGACATCTTAGATGTATTAAAGCACCATCATCCTTGAGTTTTACTGTTTTTAATATAAAATCTTCTCTGGAGGAGGTTGAAGATTGGGAAGGGGTTCCACATATCGCTGGAGCTGAGGTTGCCAAGGTCATCAAAAAGCTCCTTAATGGTCAGATTGATGAGATCCACCTTGATGTCTTGGTTGACATGTTTGTGCAACATTGCATGATCATCGGGGGCAGTACCTCAAGATTGTAAGACTGGAGTGGTAGTCCCCTTTTTAAAAGGGGGGCTGGAGGGTGTGTTCCAATTATCAGGGAATCACATTCCGCAAGCTTCACAGGAACGTCTAAGCAGGTTGTACTGGAGAGGAGGATCTGGCCGATAGTTGAACCTCGGTTTCAAGAGGAACAGTGTAGTTTTCTTTCTGGTCTTGGTACTCTTGATCATCTCTATATGTGCTACAGCATCCTGGAGGGGGCAATGCAAGTTCGCCTAATCTGTCCACATGTGTTTTATGGATTTGGAAAAGGTTTTTCACTGTGTTCCTCGGGCTATCTTGTGGGGTGTGCTCTGGGAGTATGCGTTATTGGACCCGTTGCTACTGGCAATTCCATCACTGTATCACTGGAGCTAGAGTTTGGTCTGTATTGGTAACAAAAGGTCGAATTTGTTTCCAGTGAGGGTTGGAGTCTGCCAAGGCTGTCCTTTATCACTGATTCTGTTCATAATTTTTATGAACATAATTTCTGGTGTAACTCAGTTTGGTGGTTTGGTGGCCATTGGATTTTGTCTCTGCTTTTTGCAGATGACTTCGTCCTTTTGAAGATGCCTCCCTGGTGTGGTGTTACAGGCATATCCGAATGGGAACGTGAACAGGGTCAGTCAAGAACATGCTGGAGGGACTACATCTCTCGGTTGGTCTGAGGACACCTCCTTGTAACCCTGTAAGACCTGGAGGCAGTGGCTGGACAGGGGACAGGTGGACCTTATTGCTTCGGCTGCTGCCCCTGCAACACAACCTCAGAATAAGCCGAAGATGATGAAGATGATGATGACTAGAAAATTGAACCACGGCATGCTTGTGAGTGTGACGGCAGGAAATTCAGCTGGACCCAAAAATGCAGGAGACAGAGTATGATGAAAACAGATGCAGTTTACTGTTGACAGGGAAGGCACTTGAGCACAGGGAAAATGTAGCCACTGTTAGAGATGAGGAGAAACACAAAAAACATAAGCTAAGAGAACTTTGGAGCGGGAACTGTTCGATCACAGGGCTGAGAATGAGGAGCCCGAGAGATCACGGGAAAACCGGATTGCGAAGAGGGACAACCTTCTAGCACCTGGAGGAGCGCACTGCTCGTCTTTATAGCTTGGAGATTGCTGAGTGGAATCAGGTATGTGCTTTGCCCTCTGCCCACGTGTGACAGCCATGCCCCTTGCAGGCACTTGCAGTGTGTAAACAGAGTTAGAGACACCAAAATCAGAATCTCTAACAAGATAGACCATAACTGTGAGTTTCTCACTCAGTGACATCAGCTTTAAAGAGAGCATCTTCCCTCAGTTGATTTCTCACGCATCTTAAAAGACTTTCTTAATTATGCGCTTTTCTGAAGGAATTTGTTATTAATAATACATGACTTACTTGAGTGCCTTTACTTTTTACTGTTACAGAGGCATGCTTTTGTGTCACAGCGAACCCTTACAGGTTCTATGTAAAATTATTGGGAAAAAGTAAAAAAAAAAAAAATAATAAATAATAACGTGAAATCTGCACTGCATAATTACCCAGTTAAATGGGTTCTTCAAGGGTTCCTAAATGGTTTTCTGGATAATTTATGGTTCATAGACTGCAATAAAGTTTGAAATTAAGCAATGCTTTTGGGAAGACTCTCTTTTGTGATCTACAGGGTTTTCTAAGGGGATTTCAGATTGTTGTTATGGCTCTGTCTTTATTAAACCACAAGCAAAACTAATTATTCATCTTAAAATAAATGACCAAATTTCCTCAATGGTTCCCCATCTGACTTCTCTCAGAATCTTCTCTCAAACTTGGTTCTGTTTGAGAATGTTTTAATCAGAACAGACTATGTTGTAAGATCAGATAAATGTTCCTCAGAGGATCATAGTCAAGGTGTAGAAAACCCTGAAGCGTTGATCTTATAATTGTTTATCTTCTTCTTTTACTTTCGGCTGCTCCCTTCAGGGGTCGCCACAGCAAATCATCCACCTCCACCTCACCCTGTCCTCCGCATCTTCTTTTCTGACTCCAACGATCTTCATGTCTTCCTTCACCACATCCATAAATCTCTTCTTCGGTCTTCCTCGAGGCCTTCTGCCTGGTAGTTCCAACCTCAGCATCCTACTGCCAATATACTCACTATCCCTCCTCTGTACATGTCCAAACCATCTCAATCTAGCCTCTCTGACTTTGTCTCCAAAACATCTTACGTGGGCTGTCCCTCTGATATACTCATTTCTGATCCTATCCATCCTCGTTACTCCCAGGGAGAACCTCAACATTTTCATCTCCGCTACCTCCAGCTCTGCCTCCTGCCTTTTCCTCAGCGCCACTGTTTCTAAGCCATACAACATCGCTGGCCTCACCACCGTCTTGTACACTTTTCCCTTCATTCTTGCTGACACTCTCCTATCGCACATCACACCGGATACTTTTCTCCAACCATTCCAGCCTGCCTGCACACGCTTCTTCACCTCTTTTCCACACTCTCCATTGCGCTGGATTGTTGAGCCTAAGTACTTAAAATCCTCCACCTTCGTTATCTCTGCTCCCTGTAACATCACCGTTCCTCCTGGGTCCTTCTCATTCACACACATGTATTCTGATTTTCTGAGGCTAACCTTCATTCCTCTCCTTTCCAGGGCATACCTCCACCTCTCTAGATTTTCCTGCACTTGTTCTCTGCTCTCACTACAGATCACGATGTCATCTGCAAACATCATAGTCCATGGAGATTCTTGTCTCACCTCGTCTGTCAGCCTGTCCATCACCATAGCAAACAAGAAGGGGCTCAGAGCTGACCCTTGATGCAGTCCCACCTCCACCTTGAATTCGTCGGTCACACCGACAGCACACCTCACCACTGTCTTACATCTCTCATACATGTCCTGCACCACTCTAACATACTTCTCTGCCACTCCAGAGTTCCTCATACAATACCACAGTTCTTCTCTCGGCACCCTGTCATATGCTTTTTCCAGATCCACAAAGGCACAATGTAGCTCCCTCTGACCTTCTCTGTACTTCTCTATTAACATCCTCAAGGCAAACATTGCATCTGTGGTGCTCTTTCTTGGCATGAATCCAAACTGTTGTTCACAAATGCTGACCTCTGCCCTTAGTCTAGCTTCCACTATTCTTTCCCATAACTTCATCGTATGGCTCATCAACTTTATCCCTCTGTAGTTGCTGCAACTCTGCACGTCTCCCTTATTCTTAAAAATGGGCACCAGCACACTTCTCCTCCACTCCTCCGGCATCTGCTCACTCTCTAGTACCTTGTTGAATGTTCTTGTCAGAAAATCTTATAATTAAATAAAATTAATTAATAAAAATTAATAAAATCTTATAATGATCTTATAATTGTTTATATCCTAAAGAAATAATGGGATGTCTGGACAATTAGATGTTTAGTCTCCGCTTTTCCTCATCTGTCACTCCTGAAATCAAAATATGTTTCAGTGAGGGGGAGATAGAGATGAACCTGATGAGCACAAACCCCAGCATTTTCTTTAAGATCCTGTGAAGTAGTATGTGCATCTTGTGAGATGGTAGTGTTGTACAGTGTTGTGCACTGAGCACTAGAGGGTGTTAAGAACAAATGGCCAGCCTCTGACTGTCTAGAAGTTTCTGCCCTACGTAAGCAGGAAGCACATTTTGAACGGGAAGCTTCTGGAAGGATCCAGACTGTTGGAGAGTATATAAAGGGGCGGAACACTGGCCCAGTAAACAGTTTTGGCTTGACTGCTATGAAGGACATTGTTGGACTCTCCTGCACCCCTGGACTACTTGGTACTGCATCTCCACTGGAAAATATCTTTGGTGTGCACATTTCACTAGATTTCACAGGACTCACATTGGATTTTACCTGCTCTGGACTAATTCGCTTATATCACACACTGGAATGGACTGTTATTACGTTCACCAGGAAGCAGACTTCATGGATTTCCAGAACCTTCCCTGTTTCGGACATTTATAGGATACCTTTTTGTACTCTTATAGGTGATTTTCACACTTCCCAAAATTATTGAGCATTCAGGAAATTTTTTGATTATTTGTCACAGTGTTGTCTTTTATAATAATAATAATAATAATAATAATAATAATAATAATAATAATAATAATATTATTATTATTATTATTATTATTATTATTATTGTCATGATTATTTATTTATTTATTTAATAAATTGTTCAAGTTTTACAAACAGCCTGTTATTCCGTTGCTGCTGGTCCATCACATAAATTGGGGGCTCGTCCAGAATAAAATGAATTCGACCAATAAAATTGTGTACTCAAAACTTCTGAAAAAAAAAACAAAAACAAATAAACAAACAAAAAAACTTTTAAATCGAAAGATTTTGTAAAATTGTTGCCATGGCATCAGAAGCAGTGGAAGAGTTTAGGAAATCACCAACTGTTAAGGGACTCAAAAAGTAAAAAAAAAAAATCTGAATTAATTGAGTTTGCCAGGGAATTGGAATTAGAAGTTAAAGCATCAATGACAAAGTCTGTCATTGCATATATAATTGCTGAATATTATGTTGATGAGGATATATTTCAAAACCAGGATTTGGCTCAGTTTGCAGAACCCAGTACTGAATTAGAATTAAAACATAAAATGATGGAGTTGGAACAGCAGGAAAGAGAAAAAGAATGGGAATTGGAAAAGTTAAGGCTTGAGTACGAGAAAGAAGAGAAGGCAAAGAAAGAGAACATGATTCGCTGGATACAAAATTTGTTGCCAGTAGAGAGGCTAGATTAGTTCCTCCATTTTCTGAAGTGGAAATGGATAAATACAGTCAGCCCCTTACCTACGAAATTAATCCGTTCTAGCGCCTTTTTCGTAATGTGGGAATTTCGTCAGTAGGGGTCGCATTTTACATGTTAAACGCCTGATTCGTTCCAAGGCCCCAGTCTTTGGACTGGATAAACCCCATAAACCCTTTAAAATGATAAAAGGAGACAAATATTGTATGAAATATGTGTTAAAGCTAAAAAAGAAAATTATTTATTAAACCATTTAAACATTTTATAAACATATTAAAATATTTTATTACCATATTTATTAATTCAACTATTATTAAACATTTTTTTAACAACGACCACCTTCAGTGCTGTTAACCAACAGGGTGCTGGTGGAAATTGGACTACTGTTGGTCAAAGACGTCGAAGAAGGAGAGGTGGGAGGCGTGTCCATAGGCAGAGAGAGAAGAGGAAAAACATGAGTCTAGGACTGAAAGTAGGGACTTTGAATATTGGAACTCATCATCATCATCATCATCTTCTTCCGCTTAGTCCAGGGTCGGGTCGCGGGGGCAGCAACCTGAGCAAAGAGGTCCAGACATCCCTCTCCCGAGCCACTTCCTCCAACTCTCCCGGGGGGACACCGAGGCAGTCCCAGACAAGCCGAGAGACATAGTCCCTCCAGCGTGTTCTAGGTCGACCCCGGGGTCTCTTCCCGGTTGGACATGCCGAAACACCACACCAGGGAAGCGTCCGGGAGGCATTCTGACCAGATGCCCGAGCCACCTAAACTGGCCCCTCTCAATGCGGAGGAGCAGCGGATCTACTCCGAGCTCTCCCTGGATGGTGGAGCTTCTCATCTTATCTCAAAGGGAGAACCCCGCCACCCGGCGAAGGAAGCTCATTTCAGCCGCTTGTATCCGTGATCTTGTTCTTTCGGTCATTACCCAAAGCTCGTGACCATAGGTGAGGGTTGGAACATAGATCGACTGGTAAATTGAGAGCTTCGCCTTGCGGCTCAGCTCCTTCTTCACCACAACGGACCGGTACAGGAACCGCTTAACAGCAGAGGCTGCAGCGATTCGTCTGTCGATCTCTC
Organism: Plotosus lineatus; assembly: GCA_024760905.1. Classification (NCBI taxonomy): domain Eukaryota; kingdom Metazoa; phylum Chordata; class Actinopteri; order Siluriformes; family Plotosidae; genus Plotosus; species Plotosus lineatus. Next base: position 1,255,174 of record CM045748.1, read on the forward strand.
GCTCCATCATTCCCTCACTCGTAAACAAGACCCCAAGATACTTAAACTCCTCCACTTGGGGCAGGACCTCATTCCCGACCCTGAGGGTGCATTCCACCATTGTCCGACTGAGAACCATGGCCTCGGACTTGGAGGTACTGATCTTCATCCCGGCTGCTTCGCACTCAGCTGCGAATCGCTCCAATGAGAGCTGGAGGGCCCGACTTGATGAAGCCAAAAGGACAACATCATCCGCAAAAAGCAGAGACGATATCCAATGGCCACCAAACCAGAACCCCTCATTGCCTTGACTGCGCCTAGAAATTCTGTCCATAAAAATTATGAACAGAATCGGTGACAAAGGACAGCCTTGGCAGACTCCAACTCCCACTGGAAATGAATCCGACCTGCTGTTACCAATACGGACCAAACTCTGGCTCCGGTGATACAGCGACTGAATGGCTCGTAGCAACGGATCTGGAACGCCGTACTCTCGGAGCACGCCCCACAAGATTGTTCGAGGGACACGGTCGAAAGCCTTCTCCAAATCCACAAAGCACATGTGGACGGTATAGAGTTGGTCAAGAGTGCTACGGCCAGGACGAAAACCACATTGTTCCTCCTGAATCCGAGGTTCGACTATCGGTCGGATCCTCCTCTCTAGTAACCCTGCATAGACTTTCCCAGGTAGGCTGAGGAGTGTAATTCCACGATAATTGGAACACACCCTCCGGTCCCCCTTCTTAAAAATTGGGACCACCACCCCAGTTTGCCAATCGAGAGGTACAGCCCCCGATGACCACGCGATGTTGCAGAGACGTGTGAACCAAGACAGTCCTACAACATCCAGAGCCCTGTGATATTTTGGGCGGATCTCGTCCAACCCCAGAGCTCGACCACCGAGGAGCTTTTTGACAACCTCAGTGACCTCCACTCCAGTGATGGGCGGACCCTCACCCGAACCCCCAAGGTCATGTTGGTGGGATTGAGAAGGTCCTCAAAGTATTCCCTCCACCTCTCAACAACATCCCCAGTCAAGGTAAGCAGCTCCTCACCTCCACCGTAAACAGTGTTTGTGAAGAACTGTTTCCCCCTCCTGAGGCGTCGGATGGTGGCCCAGAAACTTTTTGAGGCCAACCGATAATCACTCTCCAGGCTCTCACCGAACTCCTCCCACGCCCGAGATTTTGCATCTGCGACAGCCTCGGCTGCAGCACGTTTGGCCTGCCGGTACCCGTTTGCTGCCTCAGGAGTCCCACAGGCTAATAAAACCCGATAGGCCTCCTTCTTCAGCTGGACGGCCCCCTTCACCACAGGTGTCCACCACCGGGTTCGGGGATTACCGCCACGACAAGCACCGACGACCTTACGGCCACAGCTATGGGCTGCCGCCTCAGCAATGGAGGCACGAAACATGGCCCATTCGGATTCCATGTCCCTTGCCTCCTCCGGAACGTGGTTGTAGCTCTGCCGGAGGAGAGTTAAAGGCCTCTCGGACAGGGGGCTCCGCCGAAAGTTCCCAGCAGACCCTGATTACATGCTTGGGCCTGCCAGGTCTGGAAGGCAACCTCCCACACCACCGAAGCCAACTCACCACCAGGTAGTGATCGGTAGACAGCTCAGCTCCTCTCTTCACCCGAGTGTCCAGAACATATGGTCGCAAGTCCGATGACACGACTACAAAGTCAATCATCGAACTGCAACCTAGGGTGTCCTGGTGCCAAGTGCACTTATGGACACACTTATGTTCGAACATGGTGTTCGTGATAGACAAACTATGACGAGCACAGAAGTCCAACAACGAAACACCATTCGGATTCAGACTGGAGAGGCCGTACCTACCGATCACACCCTTCCAGGTCACACTATCGTTGCCTACATGAAGTCTCCCAAGACAACGAGCGAGTCTCCCGAGGGAGCGTTCTCCAACACCCCCCCCCCCCCCAAAGACTCCAAAAAGGGTGGGTACTCTGAACTGTCATTTGGTGCATAAGCAGTGTCGATAAGGTGGCGATTCAAGGAGGGGAATATTGGAACTATGACAGGAAAAGGTAGCGAGCTGGCTGACATGATGCAGAGGAGGAAGGTGGACATACTGTATGTTCTAGAAGTGAAAAGAGTGTCAGACAGAGTGATGAGTCTCAAGTTAGAAATTGAAGGTGTGATGTTCAATGTTGTTAGTGTGTATGCCCCATAGGTAGGATGTGAGCGAGAAGAGAAGGAGAGATTCTGGTGTGAGTAAGATGAAGTGATGCAGAATACCCCCAAAGATGAAAGAGTAGTCATTGGGGCAGACTTCAATGGACATGTTGGTGCAGGAAACAGAGGGGACAAGGAAGTGATGGGCAGGTTTGGTGTCCAGGACAGGAACGCAGAAGGACAGATGTTGGTAGATTTTGCAAAAAGGATGGAAATGGCTGTGGTAAATACTTTCTTCCAGAAGAGAGAGGAGCATAGAGTGACTTATAAAAGCGGAGGTAGGAGCACACAGGTAGACTACATCTTGTGTAGGCGATGTAATTTGAAGGAAGTCAGTGACTGCAAAGTAGTAGTGGGTTAGAGTGTTGCCAAACAGCATAGGATGGTGATGTGCAGGATGATGCTGATGGTGAGGAAGGTGAAGAAGGCAAAGGCAGAGCAGAAGACAAAGTGGTGGAAGCTGAAAAAGGAGGAGTGTTATGTTGTCTTCAAGGAGGAGTTAAAACAGGTTTTGGGTGGTCAGGAACTAGACAACTACAGCCAATGTGAGCAGGGAGACAGGTAGGAGAGTACTTGGTGTGTCCTCTGGAAGGACAGTCGATAAGGAGACTCGGTGGTGGAATGAGGAAGTGCAGGAGTCTGTAAAAGAGGTTAGCTAAGAAGTGGGACATAAAGAGGACAGAAAATAGTAAACAGGAGTACAGGGAGATACAGCGTAAAGTGAAGGTATCGGTGTCAAAGGCCAAACAGAAGGCGTATGATAGGTTGGACAGTACGGAGGGAGAAAATGATTTAAACAGGTTGGCACAGCAGAGAAATATAGATTGGAAGGACGTGCAGCAAGTTAGAGTGATTAAGGACAGAGTGGGAAATGTATTGACTGATGACAAGTGTACTGGGAAGATGGAAAGATTGCTTTGAAGAGCTGATGAATGAAGAAAATGAGAGAGGAAAAATAGTACAAGAGGTGACTGTTGAGGACCAGGAAGTAGCAAAGATTAGTAAGGGTGAAGTGAGGAGGGCACTGAAGAGTATGAACAATGGAAAGGACGTTGGTCCTGATGATATACCTGTGGTGGTATGGAAGTGTCTAGGAGAGGTAGCAGTAGATTTTCTGACAAGAACATTCAACAAGGTCTTTGAGAGTGAGAAGATGCTGGAGGAATGGAGGAGAACTGTCCTGGTGCCCATTTTTAAGAAAAAGGGAGACATGCAGAGTTGTGGCAACTACAGAGGGATAAAGTTGATGAGCCATACAATGAAGTTATGGGAAAGAATAATGGAAGCCAGACTAAGGGCAGAGGTCAGTATTTGTGAACAACAGTTTGGTTTCATGCCAAGAAAGAGCACCACAGATGCAGTGTTTGCTTTGAGGATGTTAATAGAGAAGTACAGAGAAGGCCAGAGGGAGCTGTATGGTGCCTTTGTGGATCTGGAGAAAGCATATGACAGGGTGCCGAGAGAGGAACTGTGGTATTGCATGAGGAAGTCTGGAGTGGCAGAGAAGTCTGTTAGAGTGGTGCAGGACATGTATGAGAGATGTAAGACAGTGGTGAGGTGTGCTGTCGGTGTGACACAAGAGTTCAAGGTGGTGGTGGGACTGCATCAAGGGTCAGCTCTCAGCCCCTTCTTGTTTGCTATGGTGATGGACAGGCTAACAGATGAGGTTAGACAAGATTCCCCATGGACTATAATGTTTGCAGATGACATCGTGATCTGTAGTGAGAGCAGAGACCAAGTGGAGGAAAATCTAGAGAGGTGGAGGTATGCCCTGGAAAGAAGGGGTTGAAGGTTAGTCTTAGTAAGACAGAATACATGTGTGTGAACGACAAGGACCCAAGAGGAACTTTGAGGTTACAGGGAGCAGAGATAAAGAAGGTGGAGGATTTTAAGTACTTAGGCTCAACAATCCAGAGCAATGGAGAGTGTGGGAAAGAGGTGAAGAAGCGCATGCAGGCAGGTTGGAATGAATGGAGAAAAGTGTCCGGTGTGATATGTGATAGGAGAGTATCGGCAAGAATGAAGGGAAAAGTGTACAAGATGGTGATGAGGCCAGCAATGTTGTATGGTTTAGAAACAGTGGCCATGGGGAAAAGACAGGAGTCAGAGTTGGAGGTAGCAGAGATGAAAATGTTGAGGTTCTCTTTGGGAGTAATGAGGATGGATAGGATCAGAAATGAGTACATCAGTGGGACAGCACATGTTAGATGTTTTGGAGACAAAGTCAGAGAGGCGAGATTGAGATGGTTTGGACATGTACAGAGGAGGGATAGTGAGTATATTGGTCGTAGGATGCTGAGGTTGGAAATACCAGGCAAAAGGCCCAGAGGAAGACCACAGAGAAGATTTATGGATGCGGTGAAGGCGGACATGAAGGTCGTTGGAGTAAGAGTAGAAGATGCAGAGGATAGGGAGAGATGGAGGCAGATCATTTGCTGTGGCGACCCCTGAAGGGGGGCATATATGTCTGTCTTCCTTTCGGGTTTTTCCCTTTTACTCGGGAGTCGCCACAGCAAATCATCTGATTTACACGTTTGATTTGGCATAGAGGTTTTTACGTCAAATGCCCTTCCTGTCACAACCCTTTTAGCAAGGGACAGAAACACGCTGACGGCTTTGCAGCCTACTCTTTACAAAAGTCAGCAATGGTTCTTTTACATGCCTCTCACCATAGACAGTGAGGGACATGGCCCACCTTTGATAAACCAGTTTGCTGCACTGGGGGGGCAGTGACAACCTTGTGGTGACTCGAACCACCAACCTTAGGATCAGTGATTCTGCACCCTATCCACTAGACCAACGCTGCCCATTAATGGTTAAAAATGCTTATCAGATGCCCGCTAGATGGAGGAATTGCATTGTACTGTACAGAAAGCACATAAAAGTGTGACATAATGACATAATGAGCTGAATGAAAATTTTAGCAGAATGCAGAAGGCAGCGTGAGAAGGCAGAGTGGATCTAAGATTCAAAGGGGAAGCATTTAAGCAGGACGCTTTCACTTAGGTAAACTGCATTCAGCCCAAGCAGCTCAGCTACGCCCCTCAGCCAGAGCGGGCAGAAAACAGATTTAGGGTATACGGAACAAAGAAGCAGGGACATTATGTGAGTTAATCATCTGGTGTACAGTTGAGCGTGATCATGTTTACTGGGAGTAAATGAAAAGCGTGAATTCAGGTGTAAGCCACTGAGCAGCTCAGCCATGCCCCTCAGCCGTAGCTGAGAGAAAGCAGAGGCACAGCCACCAAAATCAAAGTCCCCCAAAAACACAGACCATAACAAAAATTACACATAAAACCAAGAAGTGTAAGAAATTGGATAAACAAAATAAAAGGATAAGCACAGTACATAAAATCACACACACAAACATTCTAAACATTAACTTAGGTACTGTACTGGAATAATAATTGAAAAGAGTTTAATTTGAAAGTGCTTTACAACAGTTCAGATGATTATTCCTCTTCAGGCACTTCAGAAAAATCTGTCACTTCTTTAGGCGAGACATCCAACATCATTACCTTTTTCTGGCACTTAACCACCGTTTGAGTGGCATCATAGAGCTTAACTGGTAATTAAAACAACTGGTAACTAAAAAAAGGCTCATTGACAACTTGTGCACGAATGAGGAAAAGGGGGCTTATACATCATCTCAACCAATCAGCAGGTAGGAGGACAGCCATTGTCTGAATTTGAATCACGTGACAGTTGCTCGCAATCCACAAATATGTGCAGGCACGAGTGCAAAACCGTGAATAGTCAAGGGCCTACTGTATTTGCATTTCTGCAGAAGTAATCACAGATCATGGTCTTTAATTTGTTTATGTGAAACTCTCTCACAAGCAATGTGATATTGGAATGAGATCATTAATACAAAGTATAGAGGGCAGTGGCGAAGGAAAAGAAGAAGATGAATTTAGAGTAGAAGATGCAGAGAATAGGGTGAGATGGAGGTGGATGGTATGCTGTGGCGACCCCTGAAAGGGAAAAGCCGAAAGGAAAAGAAGAAGAAGAAGAAGAAGAAGAAGAAGAAGAAGAAGAAGAAGATAGAGGGCAGTGGCCGTCTGGTGGTTTAGGGTGCTGAAGGGTTTCAGTCCCACTCTCCACAAGGTTGGCACTGCCCCCCCCCCCCCTCCAGTGTAGCTAACTGGGTTATCAAAGGCAGGCCATGTCTCTCAGCGTTTATGGTGAGAGGCATGTAAAAGGACCATTGCTGACTTTCGTAAAGAGTAGGCTGCAAAGCCGTCAGAATATTTCTGTTCCTTGCTAAAGGGTTGTGTCAGGAACGGCATCCGACGTAAAAACCTATGCTAAATCAAATGTGCGAATCATTTGCTGTGGCAACCCCTGATAAAAGGAAAAGCCAAAAAAAAAGGAAATCATCATCATTAATACAAAGCAAATCACACTGTATATTTCTGGTTGAAAACAGATGCACATCTTGAGACATCCCATGTGGTTTTGCTAAAGTGGGTTTTCATGGGAATGGGGGGGGGGAAGGAGAAAACGTGTTTGGCAATTTTGACGGTCCTGTCTGGCTCTGTGGGGTTTCATGTCACAGTCATCCTTCTCCTGTCTTTCCTGTTGTGTTTCTCTCCCCGGAACCTTAACACAGATCTGAGAGGAACTCTCAGCGGAACAGTGAAATGTTGCTGTAGAGGAGAATGGTACATGCAGGACAAGTTAGTGGAGTTTAAAAGAAATGAAGAGGAAATATGTGAGCTGATTTTAAGTAGGAAAACTTTCTCGAGGGTTAATCCTTTTATCCTCAAGTGGAGAAAGGAACTTCTCTAAACTTATCTGCTATGTTATGTGCAGGAGAGACACTGAAAATTATGTTGAGTCATGTTACTTATGAATATATGTAATAATGTACTTCATTATCAGATGTTTTCTGTTTACATTTTTGAAGCTGCTAAGTGCTAAAATATGTTTGATAAATAAGATGCTGATTGTATATATGGAAGAATAGTATAATAAAACCTTATATTCATATGGAAATTGGTTGCATTTTGCAGAGAAAAGGGGACGGCTAATGTAACCTTTGACACTACAGTGTATGGATGTGTTGTTGTTTTTTATTTGCTACACAATAAAGGTTCAAAAACAGCATGATTTACTAAGAACAGGCATAAAGTAAAGACGTAATGAACTTTCAGCCGGACCCATAAATGCAGGACACAGTGTGAGATGACACAGAGTCGATTTATTACAGACGCTCCTCGACTTACCTTCATTCATTTTATGTATTTTTCAATGTTATGTTTAACAAAAAAAAATGTCAAATTTTGAGTTTAGCATGCTCTCTGTAGTACAAGACGTACCAATGTAGTACGCTGACGTAATACTCTACTTCAACAACTTTTACAAATGACAGACTGAATGTGCCCCTCCTTCTTCCCAGTTCACTGCATGTTACCCTTGTGTTAAGACGTTGTCTCGGTGATCTTTGTGTTTACACTGTTTTGTGGACTTTTGTAACCCTAAGCAAATATGGTTGGTCAGAAGCGTAAGCCTACTAGTGATCGTGGTAATCAGAAAAAGTGGCAAGCCATCTCGTTAGAAATGAAGATGGCTATTATTAAGAAAACTGATGCTGGTGAAAAACATGTGAATGTTGCACGTTTCTTCCAAATGGCTTCATCGACCATCGGAACCATTTACAAGCAGAAACATCGCATCAAAGAGCATGTTAAAGGTTATATTTGATACTGTATTTGATATTTGATGAGTAAATTTGATTAAAATGTATCTATTTGAAATTGAATTTAATTTATCTGAAATTAATGTTGATATTATTTGATATTTTTTATATTATTTTACAATGTTATGTTTATAATTATTGATTTAGGGGTGTTTTATGAGATACAGTAATGGTATTTATGGATGTATAGTACAGTATGAACGTCATACATCACTGGAACATACAGTAACAACTTATGTTTTTGTGTTTTTTTTCACCTTACGTTCAGCCATCCGGGAACCTAGCTAAAACGTAAGTTGGGGAGCATCTCTACTTAAAGGGAAGCACTCAACTAGGAGGCAAAAATGGTAACTACTGGTGACAAATAGAATCACAATAAACATAAAGCACTTGGAACTAAGGCATGGGTAACTGGTCGAGTGCGGAGCTGGAAGCAGGAGCCAGAGAACTTAAAAGCAGAGACGTGAACCGAGACAATCTTCTTGTACCGAGGTGAATGCGCTGCTTGTCTTTTTAACATCGTAGATTAAAAATAGGGATCAAGTGTGCATGCTGAAATTAGCCCAAGTAGGTCAGCCACACTTCTCTGCCGGAGCCTGCAGCACTGGAGAGAAACAGAGTTAGAAGAGTTGCCACATTCAAAGTCAAAAATCATTAACTGAGTCAATGTATACACTAACTGGGTGTGTCCGTCATGCAAAGTGTAGCTTACTCTTGATCTGGGTGAACTTCTGGGGAGATGAAGAGGCTTAGATTTCCTCTACCCTTCTGCATGCTGGCGATCCTGGTACCGCTGGACAATACGCGAGGTAATGCCGCCTCTCAGCACAGGAAATACATAGATGATTGTTCATTCGGCGCCATCTTTCCTCTGGCATCAGCTTGGTTTGGCCAAGCTGCATGGGCTCATGGTGGTCCCCTCGGGCCGGTGAAAAAGCGTCCGAGGGAGTTTCGGATGAGGTGGTAGGAGCAGTGTTTGACATTGCGGAAATGCTCGAAGACGGGTGATGTGACCACCCCGCTCTTCCCAGAATTTTTCCCTCCCTCCCTCCCTCTCTCTCAGGGGCCGGTGGCATAGTGGTTAGGGTGCTGCGCTCATGATCGGGAGGTTGTGAGTTCGAATCCCACTGAGACCCTCACTGTGCTAAGACCCCTGGGCAAGGTCTCAACCACAAGTGCGCCTCTGTTCACCCAGCAGTATAAATGGGTACCAGTCAAATATACTGGAAAGGTAACCTGCGATGGACTGGCATCCCATCCCATCCAGGGGTAGTTGAACTCCTGGTCGCTTCACGCTAAGGAAACTGGGGATAAGTACCGGCCTGATGAGCCACGAGGTTAAGCCACTAGGCTCGGGTGTAAAAACCCAACAGACTTACCTCCCTCTCTCTCAGCCTATTGTCCATGTGGATAGTGAAAGCAATCAGGTCCTCGAGCATAGCTGACTCATCCCGCGCAGCTAGCTTGTCCTTGAACTTGTCAGTTAGACCTTTGACAAATGCTCCTTGGAGTGCAGGGTCAATCCAGCCACTTTCAATGGCGAGGATCCGGAAGGCTATTGCGTATTCTGATACTCACTGAGAGCCTTGTTTGATCCAGAACAGCTGGCTGCTTGCCTCCCTCCCTTTTGCCAGGTGATCAAAAACTATTTTCATTTCCAGCACAAATTGGTCATAGTGTGAGCATAATTGTATGGGTGTTTGTATGGGTGGCAACTGCTAGCACCCAAGACGAGGCTTGATCCATAAGCAGCCTCATAACAAACACGGTCTCAGCTTGGTCTGTGGTGTACGTGAGCAGCTGCTGACTGAAGACAAATGAGCACTGGTGGAAGAACTGAGCACATGTGCCGATCATGCCTGAATACCTTGCCGGCATGGGGATGAGTGGCTCTGAGCAAGTGGTGAGCAGAACTGGTGATGCTGCCGGTGTGGAGAGTGAAGGGTCAGTGGGCTGGGTCCAGGTGGTGAGTTGAGTAGCAATGATGTCCATTCTTTCGCCAAGTTGAACAACTTTGGAGGTCAATTGTTGGTGGCTGTCCAAAACTCGGTGCAAGGTGGAGTCGTGCTGGCCCAACAGGAGCCCCTGGCTAGACAATGCCTGCTTGAATAGCTTGGTCTCTGCTGGATCCATGTGGCCAGAAGATTCTGTGACATGATGAATTTTCAGCTGGATCCAGAAATGCAGGAGACAGTGTGAGATGACACAGAGCTGATTTATTACTTAAAGGGGAAGCACTCAAGCAGGAGGCAAACACAGTAACTACTGGTAACGAGGGGGAAAACATACTAAACACTAAGCACTTGGAACTAAAGTGCGGGAAACTGGTCAAGCGCAGAGCTGGAACTAGAAGCCAGAGAGAACACAGGGAAGCAGAGACATGAAGTGAAACAATCTTGTGCATGGAGGTGAACGTACTGCTTGTCTTTATAGAGTGGTACATTAGGGAGTGGGATCAGTTGCGCGCGTTGCAATCAGCCCACGTAGGTCAGCCACACCCCTCCATCGACGCCCGTAGCGCTAGGGAGAAACAGAGTTAGAAGAGCCATCACATTCAAAGTCCGCCCAAACATAGACCATAACAAAAGTATGCATGCAAGCTTTTGTTGAATTTGTGTTAAATTTCCTTTTAAGGGTGCTTTTTGTCTTCTCGGGGAACCCTTGTCCCTTGAGCTGTTCCCTACATGAGAAACAGAAGCAGAAGCTTCCTAAATTCTCAAAACCCCAAATTTTCCAATAATAATTAAAGAACAAAAGAATGAATAAAGAATATCAGAGTGAGTACATTATCTTGGTTGTAGTGTTACACACAAACACAAAATCTCTGCACAATGTTTCCATGCCTCAACCTTGATGGACGTGGTTCTTTTAAAGTTTTTAAAAGGTTTGTTAAATAATTGAAGAATCTTCTGAAATATTTCAGTGAATTTGTTCGTTTTTATATCTGTTGGGGATGTGATGGCCCGGTGGAAAGGTACTAGATTACTGATCCCAGGGTTGGGGATTCAAGCCACACTATCACCGGGTTGTCATTGCTGCCCCCCCCAGTGCAGCTAACTGGGTCATCGAAGGCCTCTCACTATCTGTGGTGGAGGTCCATGTAAAAATGAATAAATAAATAAATCATTGCTGACTTTCGTAAAGAGCTGTATAGCCGTCAGTGTCTTTCTACACTGTGATGGCCTGATGAGCTGCGCCAGGTGTACTCTGCCCTCACCCAGAGTAGACTGAGGTAGACGCCAGCCTCCTTACGTTTCAGAACATGAATGAATGAGCTGCTATTTCAAACTCTGCATTTACTCTGTGTGGATTGAACATTACATTGTATTTTGCAACACGTGTTTGTGTGTGTGTGTGTGTGTGTGTGTGTGTGTGTGTGTGTGTGTGTGTGTGTGTGTGTGTGTGTGTGTGTGTGTGTGAGGGGGGGTGTCTGCAGTATGAGAACATAATGTAGATTGTGGTCTTCATGGTATTGAGTAGTCGTAAGATGAGTGTCTGTGGCACTAAACATTAAGGTTTCTTTAGTAAAAGTGGACTGGGGCACTCTGTGAAATGTAGGGTTCTGTTATTAGCTGATATTGTAGAACAATGACCTCTCTCTGCTGACGGTCGCGTAGCGACAATGTCTGTTTTCATTCATCATTTAACCACTCTTCTCCACTCCGCTCTCTGGTGCGACAAGTTTACCCAGTCTTCTCTTCTGATATTTCTGGACTTCAAATTCCTCTTGATGACATCTTTGAAACGTAGTCGAGGTCGGCCTTTACTTCTGCGACCAGTAGGCAATTGGGAGGACAGGATATGTTTTGGTAGTCTATCAGCTGGCATCCGTATGACATGTCCTACCCAGCGAAGGTTTTTCCTTATTAGAAGACCTTCCATCGATGGCAGTCCCATTCTCTCCAGAATTACTGTTTGTGATCTAATTTTTCCAGGTGATTTTCATAATAGAACAAAAGGTGTCGCATCACAAAGGCATGAAGTTTTTTCCCGTGACTCTGATACATTGTCCAGGACTCCGCTCCATACAGAAGAGTAGATGTAACTATTGCTCTGTAGATTTTGCCTCTTACCCTTAATGACACATGGTGATTGTTCCAGAGTCGTTGCCTAAGCCTGCCAAAGGATGTACTAGCCTTACCCATTCGTTTCTGTAACTCTGCGTCGATTCGTCCATCCTTCCATACTGTACTGCCAAGATATGTAAATTCTGGGACAGAGTTCAGTTTGTTTCCATCAATCAAGATGTCTATTTCTGGACTTCTTGTAGAATCTGGTTGGAACAGTACTTCAGTCTTCTTGATGTTAATCTTTAGTCCAAACTTCTTGGATGCATCGGAGAAAGCGTTCACTATACTTTGGATAATGACCAAGCACAGTGTAAAGTGTAGTTTTTACACTTGACATGGAAGCATTAGTGTCAGGTTCTAAATCAGCACAGACATCATAAACATATACACACAGGAAGAAAGACACAGAGAGTTAAGTTATTTTACTCATATATGAGGAGAGCAACCAGGCCAGCAGTTACATATGTCCTAGCTACTCTGAGCTGAGTCTGGTTGAGAGCCTCTTTTATTTCGTTAGGGTGCATATGATTCAGAAATGTGAAAGTTTATCTTAAAGGTCACACAAGTGTTTAAGCAAACATGATTAACACAGACAGAACATTCTTTCTGGTAGACACAGTCTTCTTGCAGTCAGTGGGTCATCCTGATATTGTACAGGCGCACCCAAACGGCTCTGCTATGGTTTGACAGGTTTATGCAAAGAAACTCGGAAATCAGTTTTTATGCATGTTGATATATGTTGATATTGGTTATATACAAGGTTGAGCTGTGTTAACTATATGTACAATTACTTCAACATTTCACTCCTGTTTATCATAGCTCAGACGAAAGATATCATTTTACTAACACGTCAAACAGATTGTTCAAATTCTCTCTGGAATTTCTCTTCAGTCGTGGGGCCGGTGGCGTAGTGGTTAGGGTGCTGCACTCATGATCGGGAGGTTGTGAATTCGAATCCCACTGAGACCCTCACTGTGCTAAGACCCATGGGTAAGGTCTCAACCACAAGTGTGCCTCTGTTCACCCAGCAGTATAAATGTCCAGGGGGAGTTGAACTCCTGGTCGCTTCACGCTATGGAAACCGGGGATAAGCACCGGCCTGATGAGCCATGAGGTTCGGGTGTAAAAACCCAACAGACTTAACCTAACCTAACCTTCAAACAGATTTTAGATTAGTAAATTCATTAATTATATTCAGAACTGTTTACACTCAGAGAGAGTTGTCATCTTTCTTAATAGTTTTCAGGATCTGGAAACAAGTCAGACACACCTTTTAATATTTCATACTCATTTTCATCAACATTATCACATTCATTATAGTCCATATGATCTTTCAAAAGAGGATACATCTGTGTCTCATCTGCCTTAGAACTCAAGGCAGTGACGATGAGTCGATTTAGTATGGAACGTAAGCATGGGATGCAACAGCAGCCACAGAGTGTAAGGATGGCTGCAAAGACTGCAACAGATTAATACAGACGACACAAGAGTACGATATTTTCCGAACACACTGAACCATGAGTCCCACATGGAGGTGTCTACCCCAGAATGTTATTTCATCTCTTTATTAAGAGATCTTAGGCCTTCTATTGCTAGTGTTAGACTTCCATCCAACGCTGTGTTATTTGGAATATATGTACAACACTCCAAACAGCGCATATGCCTCCTTTCTAGGCTACTAGTTTATAGAATATGGGTTTGAGTTTTTCTGGTCCTGTAAGAGGATATACACTATCCCATGTCATGCAGCTATTAGTCGAAACCATATTATTCATTAAATCTATTAGGCATTGCGGAATTATTTCAGCTGGAATTATTCGTAGAATTGGTCTTGGCCCCATGTATATTATACAGTCTTGTTTAGCCGCCTTGCTAGCTTATTTTGCCATTAATAACCAATTGTTTCCTCTTCCTGAGATACCAGTTGTGACTGTGAACCAGTCGTCTAGCTTCATCTGTTCTTGTAGCATGATCAGTCCATTTCTTTTTTCAGCAGGCGAGAGTCGTGCTGAAGTGTTTGCAGGCAGGGAGTTGTTTTGGCACAATATGAAGCTTCCCAGACAATAGTCATAACCTGAGGTCCAGCACCATGCAGAGAACATTGTACAGGCAGGCATATTTTTCTTGGTATATCAATTGTAACGAGAAATGTCGAGCTCGTCTGAGGCTTAAACTGCAACATTTCTCTCCATTGGCTTGCCACTGTATCTGAGTCCATTTCTGTAACCGCTTCATCCTAATTAGGGTCACGGGGAGGCTGGTGCCCATCCCAGCCAACTCAGGGCGAGGGCAGAGTACACCCTGGACAGTTCGCCAGGCCATCGCAGGGCGGAAACATGCTGACGGCTTTGCAGCCTACTCTTGTCGAAAGTCAGCAATGGTTCTTTTACATGCCTCACACCATAGACAGTGACAGACATGGCCGGCCTTTGATAACCCAGTTAGCTGCACTGGGGAGGGGACAGTGACAACCTTGTGGAGAGTGGGACTCGAACCCCCAACCTTTGGATCAGCGATCCGGTGCCTTATACCACTAGACCAATGCTGCCCCTGTATCTGAGTATCCTCCCCAATCATACCCTATAGGGTCGGCCACCAGTCCATTCCATCCACTGTTCTGGTTGAGCAGGAAGTGCCAGTATTGTTCGTCACATTCTTTTAGTCCTATTCCATCTTGACCGATATTTTGTATTACTATGGACGAGGTTGTATTACGTGATACACATATGGTGGAAAATGATCGATGATAGTTGATATGATCACACCCATTTAGGTTCCTTCATCCTGTTTGCTCTCTAGATAGCCCCATAAGGCAAGAAATCATCATGATTCCTGAAATAATTTTGTTGTGGTCACACTTTCAACACTGTGTCGGTCACCACCAGGTGTCAGAAACCACTAAGAGACTTAGACTTGTTGGTTTCTTCACTGGCTTTCGTGTCTACTGGGTTTGTATAGGGACACATGAGGGGGGTGTCCATTGTCTCTGTAATGGCGCCAGTTGTTTAGGCGAGATCGCTGCTATTGGTACATTTCCCATCTCATCTCCATACATAGGGGTAAGTGTTATTCTGGTTGGCGTGACCTTTTGTAAAGCCCCTTCGTAGTCGGGGTCAATCTGGACAAGGGCGGAACCACATTGTAATATGTAAATCGTCTGGGTTCATGGCTTCAGTTCCTGGAACTGTTAACGACTTCCCTATTCTCATTAGGGCGTCTCCTGTTGGCTCCACATGGCTGCTTATTAGCAATGTCAAGAGTATAATAATAAAATGGTTCTCCATGTCCTTGTAGGACCACCAGGCCTTTTTCCTCTAGTTCTTTACCAAGACATGTCCTTGTGTGGCTGATGGAATCAGCCCTATGCCCAATTGCAGCATTCCATCTTTGCCTAATAAATTTACTGGACATTCAGGCATACACAATATCGACATATGGCCTGTCGATCCTTCTGGATCTCTGATCCACACTGGTTTGGAGATGTATACTTTACTGTGCAGACCGTTTGCGGCCTTGACCACCACAGTCTCATCACCATTTCTTAGTCCTAGTATTGGCTCATTGAAGGTGGTTCTACATGCACCTGTGTCACATAGAAATGTCATTTCTTTCCCATTCACTATTAGTCTTATTTCCGGTCGGCAACTATCCAGTGCCAGTATTCTTCTAAATTTAGGTCAACTTCTTCTTTTTGGGCTGAATCCTTTGTCAGTGTGGCAGGTTCAATTCAACATGAGGAGGTAGTACTTTTACAGGGTATATATAGTCACGCTGAACTCTGGTTTTGTTTTTGTTCTGGACAATCTCTGCTGTAATGTCCTTTCTTGCCACATGCAAAGCATTCATTCCCTCCAGGTCTATTAAATCCTCCTCTTTCTCTTCCTCTGCCTCTGCCTCTACCTCATCCTCGGCCTCGCCCTCTGCCTGTAGTCCCCTGATAATATACTTCAGGGTCATCACAGTCCTCGAAGAAGGTTTCTCCTCTTTTTGTTTTCTTATTTTTGGTTACTTGATCTGCATGCATTGCCTGGTCTGCATAATCTTCCAATTGCATTCTGCCATGGTTCCAGACATATTTTTCAATCCAGTGTCTTACTCTTTCTTGTGCTGCACCATGCAGACCATTTTTCAGGTGTATTGCACATGTTTGGCCCCCTGTTGGCATGTCGTCCACTATTCCACTGTGTAATCAGAATGCTTTCTCATATCTGATTCTGAAATCTTCTTTATTTTTCTCCTTAGTTTTCTCTTTTTCCTCTCTTTGTCTTTGCCTTTCCTCTTCTTTCTTTTCTTTTCTTGTTTTTCTCCTTCATGCCTTTTATTTGCCATTTTAATCCATGCCTCTACTTTTTCCCATCCTTGTTTTTTAATTTTTTCTTAATTAGTTTTACAGTTCCGCCTAATAGCTCCCTATAATTCTTTTAATCTTTTTACATTTAACTGTCCATTAAATCCATACTTACTGACCCATAAATCTAAATATTTATTTCTATCAAGTGCCTGTTTTTCTACTGCTTTCCAATCTCCACATTCTAATTTATCTCTAGGTCTACTGTTTTTGCCCCCCCCCCATTTTTTTAACCCAATTTAGACCAGTGGTTTGTTGCACCTAGGGTGTCCTATCACTGGTTTACCTTGCTGCAGGACAACGATAAACTATTCCCGTGGTAACCCTCAAGCTTCTTCCTTTTCAGGTGGAGGATTCTTGCCTCTGCATCCATCCACAGGAACTTGTTGTATTGATCCCGCAGTTGTTTATATGAGGAGGTTAATCAAGGATTACATCCTCCATTCACACACACATTCATTCATCCACAGCTGTTTTATTTTCTCAGACAGGGGAGTCTGCCCTCCCTTCTTTTCCGTGGAATTTAACTGTCTCTTTGCAACCTCTTGTTGCTTTTATTTACCTCCCATTATCTAGAATACCCAGGGTTTTGTTTATAGACAGGGGAGTCCGCCCTCCCTTCTTTCCCTACATTAATAAACTTTTATTCTGTTGTTATCCAGGGAATTTAACTGTCTCTTTGCTTTTCATCAATTTCATGTAACCTTTGTTACCGAGCTCATTCACTTCGGCTTTTAAAAGAAAACCGCGTGTCTCCTCCTCGGATTGCCGTCAACACTCAGATCCCTGCAGACGGGCCGATCCTCCCAGTCCCGGAAAGGGTCTGATGTCAACTCACTCTTGAGTTGCCTTGGCCAAGGATTTCACCGGTGTCCACCACATCAGCAGGAATCGTCAGTATGTTGGCATCCGGCTCGAAGGACCAAGTTAAATGTCAGGTTCTAAATCAACACAGACATCATAAACACATACACACAGGAAGAAAGACACAGAGAGTTAAGTTATTTTACTCATATATGAGGAGAGCAACCAGGCCAGCAGTTACATGTGTCCTAGCTACTCTGAGCTGAGTCTGGTTGAGAGCCTCTTTTATTTCCTTAGGGTGCATGTGAATCAGCAACTTGAAAGTTTATCTTAAAGGTCACACAAATGTTTAAGCAAACATGATTAGCACAGACAGAACATTCTTTCTGGTAGATGCAGTCTTCTTGAGGTCAGTGGGTCATCCTGATATTGTGCAGGCACACCCAAATGGCTCTGCTATGGTTTGACAGGTTTATGCAAAGAAATTAGGAAAACAGTTTTTATGCATGCTGATATTGGTTATATACAAGGCTGAGCTGTGTAACTATATGTACAATTACTTCAACAATTAGTTATTTTAGCACTGAGAGACCCCATCAGACAAGATCCAGTAATACATCATGATTCATGTTTTGAGTCCATGTTTTCTTCTAGAAGTATGTTGTTGGAGTGTAGAACATTAAAAGGAAAACAATAAAGGTTTTTAATGTGTTTACGAGTATAGTTGTGTTATTTGTATAGTGGATCCTCGGACCTCGAACTTAATCCATTCCAGACAGCTGCTTGGATTCCGATTTTTTTGGATTCCCAAGCCGCTTTTCCCATTACTGTCTGTCTGTCTTCCTTTCGGCTTTTTCCCTTTTACTCGGGAGTCGCCACAGCGAATCATCTGATTCGCACATTTGATTTGGCAGAGGTTTTTACGTCGGATGCCCTTCCTGTCACAACCCTTTTAGCAAGGGACAGAAACACGCTGACGGCTTTGCAGCTCCTCTTTACGAAAGTCAGCAATGGTTCTTTTACATGCCTCTCACCATAGACAGTGACAGACATGGCCCGCCTTTGATAACCCAGTTAGCCGCACTGGGGAGGACAGTGACAACCCTGTGGAGAGTGGGACTCGAACCCCCAACCTTTGGATCAGCGATTCAGCGCCCTATACCACTAGACCACCACTGCCCACCCGCTTTTCCCATTACAAATAATGTAAATGGTCTTAACCCGTTCTACCGTCTGTTGAACAGAAGTTAATGGTACCGTAACTCATACCATAAGTCCACAAATTAAGTGTAAAAATGATTGAATACAGTGCATTATGTTACAATTTGTGTGAGAGACTTTTTAACTTTTCTATGGTTTTTATTTTAGTGTTATGGTCTCTCAGAAAAGAGTTGCGTGTTGAAATGCGCGTTGGAGAGGGGTATGGCTCGAACATGTGGGGTGGAGTGCTAAACACACACACACCTTTAATCATTTCCATTTAATCAAAGGCTATAAAGACTAGCAGAGGTCTTCCTGGTGCTAGAAGACTGTCCCTCTTGATCTCTCAACTCAGTGCTCAAGCAGTTCAAGCTTCAGTTTGATTTCCGCATTTCTCCGCATTTCTATTACAGTGACTATTCTATTCTATTTCTATTACAGTTTTCATCTATGAAAATGGCTATGCTTTTCATCTATGAAAACGGCTAATGCTCTGCATTTCATGCTGCTGCAGAATCCAAGTTCACTTCAGCTCAAGGTCACGAACAGATGGGCGGACATTCTCCTTCAGGATTTTTTTATCTTTTGAATGGGGCTGAAACACTCTAGTTCCGGAGCCGATCAATAGGAACATTCTGAAATGATGATAAAGTTATAGTACAATAATGGACAAACTGAGACCATAGTAAAACACTTGAGGACACAGTAAGACCATTACACGATACCCAGGGACAGACTGAGACCATTGTAAGACATTCAGACACACCATGAGACCATTCTAAGACACTCAAGGACACTCCGAATCTACTTCTAGTCCATTATAAGATACTCTGAGACGCTATAAAACCATAATTAGACACACAGGTGCAGTGTTAGACTGTTATACCACACGCAAGAACATTTTGAGATCATTAAAACACACTTAAGGACAATCCAAACCCATTATCAGAAACTCCGGGACACTCTGAGATGATTAGGACTTAATAGCACACTGATGGCCACCATGAAACCATTATAAAACACTCAGTAACACTCTGAGAGTATCATAGAACACACTGACCCCATTATATGACACTTAGGGTTACTCTGAGACAAGCATAAGATAAGCATAACTAGTCTGAGACCATTACAAGACACTCAAAGACACTATATACCATTATATAACCATTATAAACCACCCAGGGACACTCTGAGACACTGTAAAGGACACTCAAGGACACTACAGGGCACCCTGAGACCATTATAAGTTACCCAGGGACACTCTGGGACCATTATAAGACATGAACTCTGTGAGACTATTACAAAATCATTAGAGAAGACTCAGGGACTCTGCAAGTCCATTATGAACATCAGTATGAGACAACATTGAGACCATTTTAAAACACTTAGGTGAAAACTAGCAACAACTAAACTAGCCTAATCTTATTCTAATAGCCTAATCTTATTATTCCTAAAATGATATTACATAAATAGTTTTGACAAATTGGGGTAGCAGTTTGATTCACAAATGTTCTATATTAGTAAGGTAACTGGTATATTTTTCAAATAAGAAGTTGTATGTACTTTCCTTTAAGAAGTAAGTCTACTATTCTTGGAACCAATACTATTTTTATAATATAAACCTGTAGTTTTATTTGCTTACAGCTTGTCTGATTTTCTCATAAATATGGGCCCAGAATGCACCACAGAGCACATGAATTTTATTTATTTTTTCTGGGGTGGCGGGAGGGACACCCCTGTGGGAGGGACACCCCCTGCGAGAGGGGACACACCATCCCCATGCTTGCCTCAAACAATTTCCACCCCCTACTTATCAATATCCTCCTTCTACTCTAAAACTTAATGAATAATGAATACCCTGTATATACAGATGCTCCCCGATTTACGTTCATCCATTTTAAGGGTTTTTTTCGATTTTACATTTTTTTTTTAAAGTCAAATTTTGAGTAATGACGTAATGACACAATGATGCTGCATCCATTGTTTACAAACTACAGACTAAGTGTATATATATATATATATATATATATATATATATATATATATATATATATATATATATATATATATATATATATATATATATATATATATATATATATATATATATATATATCGTGTTATCCTGTGTTAAGACGTCGTCTCTGTGATCATTGTGTTTACACTGTTTTGCGGACTTTTGTAACCTTAAGCAAATATGGTTGTTTAGAAGTGTAAGCCTACTAGCATGGGTACAAGTCTCATACACGGAGAAGTCTCATACACAGATGAATTAACTACCTGCTCAGATCGGCACAATCTACCATGCATACTCAGTTAAGCAAAGAGTTGTAAAATGAATGAAAACCAGAATCCACAAATTACAGAACAATTACAGATATTTATTATCTTTTAGCAGAACTCTAAGAGTGTATACTTATTTTTATATTAATATTCATTAGGATTTGTACTTGTTCTTTGTATGCATCTCTTGAATAAAGTTTACTTACTTACACAAAAGAAAAAACTCTCCACTTTGCTGGGATTCACATCAGTGCAGGTTGTGTTCTAGATTAGTTCAACGACACCCTTGTGCACTTGAAAGACCGAAAGTCTGTATAACCCACAGTAAGTACACTACTTTCGCAAGTGCACTACTTTCGGTATTGAGCGCCTCACATAATGTAAGCGTTGATTGGCTGTTTTAAGCTTTATGTAAAGTGACTCGGTATAAATAAGTGACTTATTTGAAATTAATGTTGATATTATTTGATATATTTGATATTATTTTATAATGTTATGTTTATAATAATTGATTTAGGGGTGTTTTATGAGATACGGTAATGGTATTTATGGATGTATAGTACAGTATGAGCGTCATACATCACACGTCATACGTCACTGTAACAACTTACGTTCACTTTCAACTTACATTTGGCCATCCGAAACAAATTAAAGACGTAAGTCGGGAAGTGTCTGTATATGTTTATATACAGATATATATGTATATGTATATTGCACTTGCTGCTCTCTGCATTTCTGATTGGATGTTAAACTGTATTTTGTTACACTGTATTTATACAGGTGTAATGACAATAAAGTTACACAGGGACACTGAGACCATTAAAAGAAACTCAGGAAGACACTTTCATCTTTTTGTGTTTGCACCATAAAGAGATTTCATTTATCAGTGTGTTCCAGTCCATTTTGTCCATTTCTACTATTGTTGTCCTTGAGCTATTTAACACCTGATTATTTAATTTTATTGGAAGATGTGTGACAAACCTTCCTTTCATGGACTGTTATGAATCAGGGACAGCCAGAGACCATATTAGAGACTCAACAATGCTATAGGACCATATAAGACACATAGGGAGACATTGGCACCATTATCAGACACTCTAAGACCATTATGGCACTGTGGGACACCCTGAGACCATTATAAGATACTTAATGACACTCTAAGACCATCATAAAAGAATGAGGAGAACTCTGAGGCCATAACAAAAGACTCTGATCATTATGATACGACACAATCGAGGACACACTAGGATCATTATAATGTACCACTATAACACTTAATGATACTCTGGAATTATTATAGCAAACTCCAGGACACTCTGAGATCATTTCTAGACACTCAAGGACATCGTGGGACCATTATAAGACAGGCACACCCTGATATCATTATAAGACACTCATTGCCACTCAGGGACATTCTGAGACCTTTTTAAAATATTCACGAATACTCTGAGACCTTTCAAAGATGATCATTCTAGGACATTCTTTGACTGTGTGGGTTATACTGTGGTGCTCTAGAGTATTCTGGGACCCAGAGATGGTTCTGAAATGTCAACATTAGCAGCAGGTACGATATGAAAATATCAAACAATAAGGAAATGTGAGGAGAAAAAATCGAGTAGAAATAGGAGAAGGTCAGGAAGCTACTAAGATGATGATTAAAATGTCAACTTTCACTTTGAGAGGGTCATGTTACCCTTTTACACGTGGGACTTTGGGGGGACACTGAACCATTCATTAGATAGT
>CM045748.1:1282500-1302500 GCA_024760905.1 Plotosus lineatus
TTTACATCCTGGAACTGTTTCTGTGAGCAATCCCATTTAACTGTTCACCCCCGTGTTTTTGCATACTTGGTGTGTGTGTGTGTGTGTGTGTGTGTGTGTGTGTGTGTGTGTGTGTGTGTGTGTGTGTGTGAGTGTGTGTGTGTTTGGTATCAACTAGTCCTTCTCAAAAAGAATAGCATATTGTGATAAAGTTCATGATTTTCTGTAATGTACTGATAAAAATTAAACTTTCATATATTTTAGATTCATTGCACACCAACTGAAATATTTCAGGTCTTTTATTGTTTTAATTCTGATGATTTTGGCATACAGCTCATGAAAACCCAAAATTCCTATTTCAAAAAATGAGCATATGATGTTCAGGTAGTGTAAACGAGCTATTAACCTAATCATCTGAATCAACCAATTAACTCTAAACACCTGCAAAAGATTCCTGAGGCTTTTAAAAACTCCCAGCCTGGTTCATTACTCAAAACCACAATCATGGGTAAGACTGCCGACCTGACTGCTGTCCAGAAGGACATCATTGACACCCTCAAGCAAGAGGGTAAGACACAGAAAGAAATCTCTGAGTGAATAGGCTGTTCCCAGAGTGCTCGATCAAGCCACCTCAGTGGGACGTCTGTGGGAAGGAAAAAGTGTGGCAGAAAACTCTGCACAACCAGAAGAGGTGACCGGACCCTGAGGAAGATTGTGGAGAAGGGCCGATTCCAGACCTTGGGGGACCTGTGGAAGCAGTGGACTGAGTACAGCTGCCGCATTTGCCCAGGTCAAGCCACTTTTGAACCAGAAACAGCGGCAGAAGCGGCTGACCTGGGCTACAGAGAAGCAGCACTGGACTGTTGCTCAGTGGTCCAAAGTACTTTTTTCGGAAGAAAGCAAATGTTGCATGTCATTCGGAAATCAAGGTGCCAGAGTCTGGAGGAAGACTGGGGACAAGGAAATGCCAAAATGCCTGAAGTCCAGTGTCAAGTACCCACAGTCAGTGATGGTCTGGGGTGCCAGGTCAGCTGCTGGTGTTGGTCCACTGTGTTTTATCAAGGGCAGGGTCAATGCAGCTCGCTATCAGGAGATTTTGGAGAACTTCATGCTTCCATCTGCTGAAAAGCTTTATGGAGATGAAGATTTCATTTTTCAGCACGACCTGGCACCTGCTCACAGTGCCAAAACCACTGCTAAATGGTTTACTGACCATGGTATTACTGGGCTCAACTGGCCTGCCAACTCTCCTGACCTGAAGCCCATAGAGAATCTGTGGGATATTGTGAAGAGAAAGTTGAGGGACACCAGATCCAACACTGTGGATGAGCTTAAGGCCGCTATCGAAGCATCCTGGGCCTCCGTAACACCTCAGCAGTGCCACAGGCTGATTGGCTCCATGCCACGCCCGCATTGAAGCAGTCATTTCTGCAAAAGGATTCCCGACCAAGTATTGCGTGCAGAACTGAACATAATTATTTGAAGGTTTATTTTTTGAATTAAAAACACTTTTTTATTGGTCGGATGAAATATGCTAATTTTTTGAGATAGGAATTTTTGGTTTTTCTTTACTTTTTTGCCAACATCATCAATATTAAAACAATAAAAGGCTTGAACTACTTCAGTTGTGTGTAATGAATCTAAAATTTATGAAATTCTAACGTTTATCAGTACATTACAGAAAATAATGAACTTTATCACAATATGCTGATTTTTTTTTAAAAGGACAAATATTTTATTTTCTTTCTTTTTATTTTTCATTAATAAATAAATAAATAACTAAATACATTTATTTATTTATTTATATATTTTTTTTTTTTCTTGAGTAGTAAAATAGTGGTGTAGCAGGATACAGGAATAGGATCCCACCTGGCTAGGTGTGGCCTTTCCCTTTTACTTCATCACAGAATCAGGTGTTTCTCTGGAGCAGAGTCAAGTATGAAAATATTGCTTCAGTGTCCAGGGGGGGCACAAACCAGTGTCTCTCCCTCACGCCGGTCCCAAGCCCGGATAAATGCAGAGGGTTGCGTCAGGAAGGGCATCCGGCGTAAAACAAATGCCAAATAAACTATGCGAATCACAAGAAAGAATGACGTACCGGATGGGTCGAGGCCCGGGTTAACAACGACCGCCATCAGTGCTGTCAACCAACAGGGTGCTGATGGAAATTGGACTACTGTTGGTCGAAGACGTCGAAGAAGGAGAGGCGGGAGGCGTGTCCGTTGCCAGAGAGAGAAGAGGAAAGGCATGAGTCTAGGACTGAAAGTAGGGACTACCAGGCAAAAGGCCTAGAGGAAGACCAAAGAGACGATTCATGGATGTGGTAAAGGAGGACATGAAGGTCGTTGGTGTAAGAGAAGAAGATGCAAAGGATAGGGTGAGATGGAGGCAGATGATTCGCTGTGGCGACCGCTGAAGGGAAAAGCCGAAAGGAAAAGAAGAAGTCCAGGATAAAAAACCTGTGGAGATATTCCTAAAGCAGAACTATTTAGTAAGTCATCTTGTTGAGATTGGGCTGTGGATCAATTAACCCTCGCAGTGCCCAAAGCCGATCAGCTTTACGTCATGTTTCCCAGTGTCAAATCCGATCTCATCAGCTTTCTCATGCACTTATTTTCAAACATTAGCCATTATCATTAACAATGCAGCCGTGAGGGGGGGGCACAAACCAGTGTCTCTCCCTCACGCCGGTCCCAAGCCCGGATAAATGCAGAGGGTTGCGTCAGGAAGGGCATCCGGCGTAAAACAAATGCCAAATAAACTATGCGAATCACAAGAAAGAATGACATACCGGATCGGTCGAGGCCCGGGTTAACAACGACCGCCATCAGTGCCACAACCAACAGGGTGCTGATGGAAATTGGACTACTGTTGGTCGAAGACGCCGGGAAGGAGAGGCGGAGGCGTGTCCGCTGCCAGAGAGAGAAGAGGAAAGGCATGAGTCTAGGACTGAAAGTAGGGACTTTGAATATTGGAACTATGACAGGAAAAGGTAGAGAGCTGGCTGACATGATGCAGAGGAGGAAGGTGGACATACTGTGTGTTCAGGAGACCAGGTGGAAAGGTCGCAAGGCTAGAAGCATAGGAGCAGGGTTTAAGCTGCTTATCACGGTGTGATGGGAAGAGAAATGGAGTCGGAGTCATCTTGAAGGAGGAGTTTGCCAGGAATGTTCTAGAAGTGAAAAGAGTGTCAGACAGAGTGATGAGTCTCAAGTTAGAAATTAAAGGTGTGATGGTCAATGTTGTTAGTGCTTATGCCCACAGACAGGATGTGAGCGAGAAGAGAAGGAGAGATTCTGAGGGAGTTAGATGAAGTGATGCAGAGTACCCCAGAGGTGAAAGAGTGGTCACAGCAGACTTCAATGGACATGTTGGTGCAGGAAACAGAGGGGACGAGGAAGTGATGGGCAGGTTTGGTATCCAGGACAGGAACGCAGAAGGACAGATGTTGGTAGATTTTGCAAAAAGGATGGAAAATGGCTGTGGTGAATACTTTCTTCCAGAAGAGAGAGGAGCATAGGGTGACTTATAAAAGTGGAGGTAGGAGCACACAGGTAGACTACATCTTGTGCAGGCGATGTAATTTAAAGGAAGCCAGTGACTGCAAAGTAGTAGCGGGTGAGAGTGTTGCCAAACAGCATAGGATGGTGGTGTGCAGGATGATGCTGATGGTGAGGAAGGTGAAGAAGGCAAAGGCAGAGCAGAAGACAAAGTGGTGGAAGTTGAAAAAGGAAGAGTGTCGGGTTGTCTTCAAGGAGGAGTTGAAACAGGCTTTGGGTGGTCAGGAAGTGCTTCCAGATGACTGGACAACGACAGCGAATGTGATCAGGTAGACAGGTAGGAGAATACTTGGTGTGTCATCTGGAAGGAAAGTAGATAAGGAGACTTGGTGGTGGAATGAGGAAGTGCAGGAGTGTGTACAAAGGAAGAGATTAGTTAAGAAGAAGTGGGACATTGACAAAACCGAAGAGAGTAAACAGGAGTACAGGGAGACACAGCGTAAGGCAAAGGTAGCAGTGTCAAAGGCCAAACAGAGCGCGTTTGATGACTTGTATGCTCGGTTGGAAAGTAAGGAGGAGAAAATGATTTATACAGGCACAGCAGAGAAATAGAGATGGGAAGGACGTGGCAGCAAGTTAGATTGATAAAGGACAGAGAGGGAAATGTATTGACTGATGACAGAAGTGTGCTGGGAAGATGGAAAGAGTACTTTGAAGAGCTGATGAATGAGGAAAATGAGAGAGAAAAGAGTACAAGAGGTGACTGTTGAGGACCAGGAAGTAGCAAAGATTAGTACGGGTGAAGTGAGGAGGGCATTGAAGAGGATGAAGAATGGAAAGGCAGTTGGTCCTGATGACATACCGTGAGGTATGGAAGTGTCTAGGAGAGGTAGCAGTAGATTTTCTGACAAGAACATTTAACAAGGTCTTAGAGAGTGAGCAGATGCCAGAGGAATGGAGGAGAAGTGTGCTGGTGCCCATTTTTAAGAACAAGGGAGACGTGCAGAGTTGTGGCAACTACAGAGGGATAAAGTTGATGAGCCATACGATGAAGTTATGGGAAAGAATAGTGGAAGCTAGACTAAGGGCAGAAGTCAGCATTTGTGAACAACAGTTTGCTTTCATGCCCAGAAAGAGCACCACAGATGCAGTGTTTGCCTTGAGGATGTTAATGGAGAAGTACAGAGAAGGTCAGACGGAGCTGCATTGTGCCTTTGTGGATCTGGAGAAAGCATATGACAGGGTGCCGAGAGAAGAACTGTGGTATTGCATGAGGAAGTCTGGAGTGGCAGAGAAGTATGTTAGAGCGGTGCAGGACATGTATGAGAGATGTAAGACAGTGGTGAGGTGCTGTCGGTGTGACAGAAGAGTTCAAGGTGGAGGTGGGACTGCATCATGGGTCAGCTCTCAGCCCCTTCTTGTTCGCTATGGTGATGGACAGGCTGACAGACGAGGTTAGACAAGATTCCCATGGACTATGTGATGTTTGCAGATGACATTGTAATCTGTAGAGAGCAGAGAACAAGTGCAGGAAAATCTAGAGAGGTGGAGGTATGCCCTGGAAAGGAGGGGAATGAAGATTAGCCTCAGTAAGACAGAATACATGTGCATGAATGCCAGGGACCAAAGAGGAACGGTGAGATTACAGGAGCAGAGATAAGAAAGGTGGAGGATTTTGGCACTTAGGCTCAACAATCCAGAGCAATGGAGAGTGTGGAAAGAGGTCAAGAAGCGTGTGCAGGCAGGTTGGAATGGTTGGAGAAAAGTGTCCGTGTGATGTGTGATAGGAGGGTATCGGCAAAATGAAAGGAAAAGTGTACAAGATGGTGTTGAGGCCAACGATGCTGTATGGGTTAGAAACAGTGGCCCTGGGGAAAAGACAGGAGGCAGAGTTAGAGGTAGCAGAGATGAAAATGTTGAGGTTCTCTTTGGGAGTAACGAGGATGGATAGGATTAGAATGAGCACGCCAGAGGGACAGCACATGTAAGACGTTTGGGAGACAAAGTCAGAGAGGCTAGATTGAGATGGTTTGGACATGTACAGAGGAGGGATAGTGAGTATATTGGTAATAGGATGCTGAGGCTGGAACTACCAGGCAAAAGGCCTAGAGGAAGACCAAAGAGACGATTCATGGATGTGGTAAAGGAGGACATGAAGGTCGTTGGTGTAAGAGAAGAAGATGCAAAGGATAGGGTGAGATGGAGGCAGATGATTCGCTGTGGCGACCCCTGAAGGGAAAAGCCGAAAGGAAAAGAAGAAGAAGAAGAAGAAGAAGCCATTATCATTAACACTAAAGTAAATACAAGTAAACAGTTTGTATGCTCGATATGATTGGTTAATAACATAAAAATCTGGTTTTTACAGTAAAATTCGACCAATAGCAGTCACAGTAATGAACAAAAATAGGCGGGGGCAAGTTTTACAGTATAAAGCACTCTTTCACTGAGTTTGTGTGTTCTCTGGAGAGAAAGAGGGACCCTAAGCAACGGCATACAGGGAAATAGAACAATACCAGAATCACAAAAAGAAATAACTACAATTTAGATCCAAACATTAAAAAAATAAATTAATTAATGAATTAAAAAATAATAATAAAATAAAATAAAATAAAATAAAATAATAATAATAATAATAATAATAATAATGCAGTAGCTCAGTAAGTGGAGGTTACTTACACTATTTATTGACTCCACTAGCAGAGTTTAGGCTAAAATACCAGTGAAACAGTCAGTGATGTGTGTGTGTGTGTGTGTGTGTGTGTGTGTGTGTGTGTGTGTGTGTGTGTGTGTGTGTGTGTGTGTGTGTGTGTGTGTTTGGGCATGTTCAACTGGGAAGAAACCTAGAACATGCTGGGGGGACTGTGTCTCTCATCTTATCTGGGAATGCCTTGGTGTCCCCCCAGAAGAGCTAGGGAGAGGGACGTCTGGACCTCATTGCTTAGGTTGACCCCGCAACTCAACCCCAGAAGAAGCGGAAGATGACGACGATGATGATGATGACGATGATGATGATGATGATGATGATGATGATGATGATGATGATGTTGATGATGGTGACAACTGTCAACATTGTTTAGTTATAACAATATAAAATATGAAATAATACTATTCACAATAACTCAACATTGTTCAGTTGTAACAATATAAAACAATAAACTCACTTTTTCAGTTCATTATTCTTCCACAAATCCATCAAATTCTTTATCTTCAGTGTTGGAGTTTAACATTTTCATGAGTTGCACAGAAATCCTGGATCCCTCTATTTTTTTTTTAATTATTATTGTGTTATATTATAACATTTTATTACCTATTATTTCCTCACACCTATGAAGTCGCAGATGAATAGAGAGATTAGGTGAAAAGAGTCTTGCAGGAAAAAGTCTTACTTCTCACAGCCACACCCCCTCAAAGCAACCGCATCATCACAGTAACAAACATGGCAGCACTCATTTGCAGTGTGAGTATTGTGTTCATTACGGAACGGAAGTCATTACTCTACATAAGCTGTATCATTGTAACTGTAAATTCAAGAAGGTTAATCTGAGGTCTCAGGATGTGACCTGTAGCAGTGATTTATCCTGGTGAAGAACGTGAGACTCTCATTAAGCCAGCTGAGCGACCTGAGACACAGAAGCATTCTCGTAACAAGACAGATGGTCGGTAGAGATGGAGATTAGGTGGGAAAAGTCTTCCGGTCTCGAGATATAAACTTCTCTCAGCCACTCACATAATACTTAGTGAATCACCTGACTGCGATAGCAGTAATATGGTATTTAAACCCGGATCCCTCTAACTTAAGACTTGTTGATACCAATATCTAGCAGTTGGAACTCTTTGCTTAATCCACCGGAATGATGGTAAGCTCTGAATTAGTTTGCTTCACTCAGGTTTTGACAGTATCAGTGAGATGGAGTCGTGTGGCTTCATCCATACATAAGGGGCACCGGATTATAAGGCGCACTGTCAATTTTTTCAAGATTAAAAGCCTTTAAGTGTGCCTTATGGTCCGAAAAATATGGTAATACCATGATTACAAATGATGAGCCAGAACACCAAAGTCAACATTAGACTGTACAGATAAATCATCATTTACATCTGCAAACATAAATGTGAGTTAAATCAGATTTTAAACAGGAGAGGGCTGTTCCCTTAACTTCAACATTTTCTAATCTATCAAAGAGAATCATGTGATCAATAGTGTCAAACGCTTCACTAAGGTCAAGGATTACAAGCAGGGAGATACACCCATGGTCGGAGGCCGCCAGTAGGTCATTTGCCACCTAGTGTGCTGTCTCTGTGCAATGATGAGGCCTAAAACCTGACTGATACATTTCATGAATGCTATTCCTATCAAGATATTAAAATAACTGCTGAGCAGTTTGACAGCTGATATGGGTTGAGATCAGGGTTTTTAAACAGAGTTTTGATAATCGATAATTTAAAGGGTACATAACAAGTGCCAAGTAAAGAAGTAACCACTGATCACTTCTGGTAACATCTATTTAAAAAACATGTATGTATTGGGGCAGTGGTGGCCCAATTGTAAGGTGCTTGCTTACTGGTCCCAAGGTTGGTGGTCCAAGACCCACTATCAAGGGGTTGTCACTACTGCCCCCCAGTGCAGTGGGTAATCAAAAGCCATGGCGCTCACTCTCTGTGGTGAGAAAACCATGTAAAAGATCTATTGCTGATTTTCATCAAGAGTAGGCTACATAGCCGTCGGCATGTTTCTGCCCTGCGATGGCCTAGCAGGCTGTCCAGGGTGTACTCTGTCCTCAGCCAGAGTTGACTGGCATGGGCACCAGCCTCGCCACGATCCTAATTAGGATTAAGTGGTTCGGACCATGAATTAATGAATGTAGATAATGAATCAAGCACACAGGTTGATGATTTATAAAGAAATTAATTAATAAAGTTGCAGATCTGCGATATCATTATTTACTGTTTTAATTATTGACACATCTGCGTTTAAGTGTTGGGAATTAATTGTTGCTTTGTATTTTCAGTTTAAACATTAAAAAAAGTTCATAAGGTCGTCACTCCTGATGGCCTACACATTTTATTTGAGGTCTTCTTATTCTTCGTTTATTCTGCAACAATATTAAAGTTATTTTTGAAGTTATTAAAATAGTTAGGTATTTGGATTATTTTCATGATTTTATTTTATTAGATTTGAAATATACAGTAGGCCCTTGACCATTCATGGTTTTGCACTCGCGCCCACGCATATTCGCAGATTACCGGCTGACCCAGAAGTAACTGTCAAGTGTTTCAAATTCAGCCAATAACTGTTCTCTCCCCCTGCTGATTGGTTGAGATGATGTATATGCCCCTTTCTTCTCATTTGCACACAAGTTGTCAATGTGCATTTTTTTAGTGTGTTTTAATTACCAGTTAAGCTCTATGATGCCACTCAAACACCGTGCATCTTCTCTAGCTCAGCGCCAGAGAAAGGTAATGACTTTGGCTGTCTCTTCTGAAGAAATCAGACTTTCCCCTGAAAAAAAAAAAACAAGTTTCTTCTGAAGTGCCTGAAGAGGAATAATCATCTGAACTGTTGTAAAGTACTGTAGTATTAAATTATTCAATTATTATTCCAGTACAGTACCTAAGTTAATGTTTAAAATGTTTGTGTGTGAGATTTTATGTACTGTGCTGTAACATGTTTATCCTTTTGTTTTCTTTATCCAATTTATTACACTTTATGTTCTTTTATGTTCTGTTTGTTATGGTCTGTGTTTTTGGTGGCTCTGATCTCTAACTCTTTACTTCTTACTCTGGCTGAGGGGCGTGGCTGACCTGCTCAAGTTCATTGCAGCAGAGCACACCTGAATTCACTCCTGGAATCTACTCCCTATGCCTTATGGGGCCAGTGGTGTAGTGGTTAGGGTGCTGTGCTCATGATCGGGAGGTTGTGAGTTTGAATCCCATGAGACCTGCACTGTGCCAAGACCCCTGGGCAAGGTCTCAACCACAATTGTGCCTCTGTTCACCCAGCAGTATAAATGGGTACCAGTAAAAATATACTGGGAAGGTAGCCTGCAATGGACTCGTGTCCCATCCAGGAGGAGTTGAACTCCTGGTCGCTTTACATTACAGAAACTGGCGATAAGCACCAGCCTGAGGAGCCACTAGGCTTGGGCGAAAAAACCCAACAGTCTTTACCATCTACTCCTATAAACACAAGCTGCACACTTACCTCTGCGCCAGAATATTGTCTCGCATTACGCCCCTGTGTTCTCTCTGGCTCCTGGTTCCAGCTCCATAGTTTCCAGTGTTTAATGTTCATTGTGTTTCTCTTCGTCCCCAGTACTGTAGTTACTGTGTTTCTTCTTCTTTTCCTTTCGGCTGTTCCCTTCAGGGGTCACCACAGCACATCATCTGCCTCCATCTCACCCTGTCCTCTGCATCTTCTTCTCTTATGCCAACGACCTTCATGTCTTCCTTCACCACATCCATAAATCTCTTATTTGATCTTCCTCGAGGCCTTCTGCCTGGTAGTTCCCACCTCAGCATCCTACTACCAATATATTCAATATCCCTCCTCTGTACATGTCCAAACTGTCTCAATCTAGCCTCTCTGACTTTGTCTCCAAAACATCTTACTTGGGCTGTCCCACTGATGTACTCATTTTTGATCCTATCCATCCTCATTACTCCCAGAGAGAACCTCAACATTTTCATCTCTGCGACCTCCAGCTCTGTCTCCTGCCTTTTCCTCAGTGCCACTGTTTCTAAACCATACAACGTCGCTGACCTCAACACCATCTTGTACACTTTTCCTTTCATTCTTGCTGATACCCTCCTATCACATATCACAAAGGACACTTTTCTCCAACCATTCCAACCTGCCTGCACACGCTTCTTTGCCTCTTTTCAACACTCTCCATTGCTCTGGATTGTTCAGTCAAGGTACTTAAAATCCTCCACCTTCCTTATCTCTGCTCCCTGTAACCTCACCATTTCTCTTGAGTCCTTCTCATTCACACACATGTATTCTGACTTACTGAGGCTAACCTTCATTCCTTTCCTTTTCAGGGCATACCTCCACCTCTCTAGATTTTCCTCCACCTGTTCTCTGCTCTCACTTCAGATCACAATGTCATCTGCAAACATCATAGTCCATGGAGATTCTTGTCTAACCTCATCTGTCAGCCTGTCCATCATCATCGCAAACAAGAAGGGGCTCAGAGTTGACCCTTGATACAGTCCAACCCCCACCTTGAATTCTTCGGTCACACCGATAGCACACCTCACCACTGTCTTACATAGTACACTGGAAAGGAAAGGTTTGTTCATTGTAGATGAAAACAAAACCATCATCATCATCATCATCATCATCATCATCTTTTGCTTAATCTGGGGTCAGGTCATTGGGGCATCAGTGCTCTGCTGGGGGGACATTGTGGCATCCT
The DNA here is from genome assembly GCA_024760905.1 of Plotosus lineatus. Taxonomy (NCBI): domain Eukaryota; kingdom Metazoa; phylum Chordata; class Actinopteri; order Siluriformes; family Plotosidae; genus Plotosus; species Plotosus lineatus. The sequence continues at coordinate 1,293,395 of CM045748.1, forward strand.
CAGACCAGTCAGACATAGTCCCTCCAACATATTTTAGGTTGAACATAGAGTCTCTTTCCAATAGAAAGAGTAGTACACCGACAACACACCTCACCACTGTCTTACATCTCTCATATATGTCCTGCACCACTCTAACATACTTCTCTACCACTCCAGACTTCCTCATGCAATACCACAGTTCCTCTCTCGGCACCCTGTCATATGCTTTCTCCAGATCCACAAGGGCACAATGCAGCTCCGTCTGACCTTCTCTGTACTTCTCAATTAACATCCTCAAGGCAAACACTGCATCTGTGGTGCGCTTTCTTGGCATGAAACCAAATTGTTGTTCATAAATGCTGACATCTGCCCTTAGTCTTGCTTCCACTATTCTTTCCCATAACTTTATCATATGGCTCATTAACTTTATTCCTCTGCAGTTGCCACAACTGGCATCCTCTCACTCTCTAAGACCTTGTTGAATGTTCTTGTCAGGAAATCTACTGCTTCCTCTCCTAGACACTTCCATACCTCCACCGGTATGTCATCAGGACCAATTGTCTTTCCATTCTTCATCCTCTTCAATGCCCTCCTCACTTCACCCTCACTAATCTTTGCTACTTCCTGGTCCTCAACAGTCACCTCTTCTAGTCTTTTCTCTCTCTCTTTTTCCTGATTCATCAGCTCTTCAAAGTACTCATTCCATCTTCCCAGCACCCTTCTGTCATCAGTCAATACATTTCCCTCTCTGTCCTTGATCACTCTAACTTGCTGCACATCCTTCCCATCTCTATTTCTCTGCTGTGCCAACCTGTATAAATCATTTTCTTCCTCTTTACTTTCTAACCGAGCATACAAGTCATCATACGCCCTCTATTTGGCCTTTGACACCGCTACCTTTGCCTTACACTGTATCTCCCTGTACTCCTGTTTACTCTCTTCGATCCTCTCAATGTCTCACTTCTTTTTAGCTAACCTCTTCCTTTGTACACACTCCTGCACTTACTCATTCCACCACCAAGTCTCCTTATCTCCTCTCCTTCCAGATGACATACCAAGTATTCTCCTACCTGTCTCCCTGATCACATTAGCAGTAGTTGTCCAGTCATCTGGCAGCACTTCCTGACCAACCAAAGCCATTTTCAACTCCTTCTTGAAGACTACCTGACACTCTTCCCTTTTCAGCTTCCACCACTTTGTCTTCTTCTCTGCCTTTGCCTTCTTCACCTTCCTCACCATCAGTGTCATCCTGCACACCACCATCCTATGCTGTTTGGCAACACTCTCACCCGCTACTACTTTGCAGTCACTGACTTCCTTCAAATTACATTGCCTGCACAAGATGTAGTCTACCTGTGTGCTCCTACCTCCGCTTTTATAAGTCACCCTGTGCTCCTGTCTCTTCTGGAAGAAAGTATTTACCACAGCCATTTCCATCCTTTTTTGCAAAATCTACCAACATCTGTCCTTCTGCGTTCCTGTCCTGGACACCAAACCTGCCCATCACTTCCTCGTCCCCTCAGTTTCCTTGACCAACATGTCCATTGAAGTCTGCCCCAATGACTACTCTTTCATCTCTGGGGGTACTCTGCATCACTTCATCTAACTCACTCCAGAATCTCTCCTCTTCTAGCTCACATCCTGCCTGTGGGGCATAAGCACTAACAACATTGAACATCACACCTTCAATTTCTATTTTGACACTCATCACTCTGTCTTAAACTCTTTTCACTTCTCGAACATTCCTGACAAACCCCTCCTTCAAGATGACTCCTCCTCCATTTCTCTTCCCATCCACACCATGAAAAAACAGCTTAAACTCTGCTCCTAAGCTTCTAGCCTTGCTAACTTTCCACCTGGTCTCCTGAACACACAGTATGTCCACCTTCCTCCTCTGCATCATGTCAGCCAACTCTCTACCTTTTCCGGTCATAGTTCCAACATTCAAAGTCCCTACTTTCAGTCCTAGACTCATGCCTTTCCTCTTCTCTCTCTGCCTACGGACACGCCTCCCGCCTCTCCTTCTTCAACGTCTTTGACCAACAGTAGTCCAATTTCCACTAGCACCCTGTTGGTTAACAGCACTGATGGTGGTCGTTGTTAACCCGGGCCTCGACCGATCCGGTTTCTTGTGACTCGCATGTTTTATTTGGCATTTGTTTTACGCCGGATGCCCTTCCTGATGCAACCCTCTGCATTTCTCCGGGCTTGGGACTGGCGTGAGATAGAGACACTGGCTTGTGCCCCTCCCTCACGGCTGCATTGGAATCATGTTATATATATATATATATATATATATATATATCATCATCATCATCATCATCATCTTCCGCTTAGTCCAGGGTCGGGTCGCGGGGGCAGCAACCTAAGCAAAGAGGTCCAGACATCCCTCTCCCGAGCCACTTCCTCCAACTCTCCCGGGGGTACACCGAGGCGGTCCCAGACAAGCCGAGAGACATAGTCCCTCCAGCGTGTTCTAGGTCGGCCCCGGGGTCTCTTCCTGGTTGGACATGCCCGAAACACCACTCCAGGGAGGGGTCTGGGGGCATTCTGACCAGATGCCCGAGCCACCTCAACTGGCCCCTCTCAATGCAGAGGAGCAGAGGAGCTCTCCCCGGATGGCGGAGCTTCTCATCTTATCTCTAAGGGGGAACCCCGCCACCCGGCGAAGGAAGCTCATTTCAGCCGCTTGTATCCGTGATCTTGTTCTTTCGGTCATTACCCAAAGTTCGTGACCATAGGTGAGGGTTGGAACGTAGATCGACTGGTAAATTGAGAGCTTTGCCTTGCGGCTCAGCTCCTTCTTCACCACGACGGACCGGTACAGGCACCGCTTAATAGCAGAGGCTGCAGCGATCCGTCTGTCGATCTCTCGCTCCATCCTTCCCTCACTCGTAAACAAGACCCCAAGATACTTAAACTCCTCCACTTGGGGCAGGACCTCATTCCCGACTTGGAGGGTGCATTCCACCATTGTCCAACTGAGAACCATGGCCTCGGACTTGGAGGTACTGATCTTCATCCTGGCTGCTTCGCACTCAGCTACAAATCGCTCCAATGAGAGCTGGAGGGCCCGACTTGATGAAGCCAAAAGGACAACATCATCCGCAAAAAGCAGAGACGATATCCGATGGCCACCAAACCAGAACCCCTCATCGCCTCGACTGCGCCTAGAAATTCTGTCCATAAAAATTATGAACAGAATCAGTGACAAAGGACAGCCTTGGCGGACTCCAACTCCCTCTGGAAACGAAACCGACCTGCTGTTACCAATACGGACCACACTCTGGCTCCAGTGATACAGCGACCGAATAGCTCATAGCAACGGATCCGGAACGCCGTACTCTCGGAGCATGCCCCACAAGATCGTTCGAGGGACACGGTTGAAAGCCTTCTCCAAATCCACAAAGCACATGTGGACAGATTGGGCAAACTCCCATGTGCCCTCCAGAATCCTGTGGAGCGTATAGAGTTGGTCAAGAGTGCTGCGGCCAGGACGAAAACCACATTGTTCCTCCTGAATCCGAGGTTCAACTATCGGTCGGATCCTCCTCTCTAGTACCCCTGCATAGACTTTCCCAGGTAGGCTGAGGAGTGTAATTCCCCAATAATTGGAACACACCATCCGGTCCCCCTTCTTAAAAATTGGGACCACCACCCCAGTTTGCCAATATTATATATATATATATATATATATATATTGGAATTTCTCACATTTCTGCATAAAATCACCATCAAATGTGATCTGATCTTTGTCAAAATCACACAGATGAAAAAACAGTGTCCGCTTTGATTAAAACCTCCTAAACATTTATAGGTTTTCATATTTAATGATTTTTAATGAATTTTGTGCGCATGCCTGAGCTACTGTGCAGACGCGTTAATCACAAGCTCTAAAAATAGGCATTTCTTTCGCCCAATATAGAGCCAAAATCGGTACGTTTTTTCAACCAGAAGAAAGAGCAGAAATATACATGGAATAAAAATTTCGAAGTATTGTTTTTCTCTGGGATTGCATTTGATGTGCCTGATATCTGCTCTACTTGTCACCTGCGGTGATGTGGAGACCAACCCGGGACCTACCACACGACAGCAGACTCTAGCTATTGATGTGTCGGGTGCACTCGGCATAAATGTAAGTGAAAAGCAGGATACAGATACCGATATTTTGAAATTACTGCTCGAAATAAAAACTGATTTTAAATCAATGAACAAGAACTTTGAAACCCTCAACAATAAAGTTGATAAAATGGCGTCAAATTTCAACAACAAGCTACTACAACTGCAAAATGAAAACAAAGAGTTAAAAATAAAACTATCAGCAATGGAAGATAAAAGCCAAGATGTTGAATCCAGAAGCCGAAGAGAAAATCTCATCTTTCATGGTATGCCGGGTGAGAAAGGGGAGACCTGGGAGACATCGGAGGGGAAAGTTTATGAGTTTTTGTCTCAAGACTTGAAAATGCAAAATACAGAATCTGTTGTCATTATAAGGGCTCACCGACTAAATCCAAAGAAGGCAGGCTCCCCAATCATCGTTAAATTTCTTACACCTAAGGACAAGAGTGATATCTACAAGGCTTCACGTGCTGATAGAACGCAAGGATCACAACAGAAGCATGTCACCGAAGACTTCCCCCTGAAGATACGAGAGGACAGACGGGCGCTCTCCCCCTGGTTTGCAGGGCCTGAGATGCAGGACACAACCCGAAGATGCGTCAAAACAAATTGATTGTGAAAGGCCAAGTGTTTGTGTACTATAGAGACTCCAAAAGTATTGCAAGAGAAAAAGTATCACACGTAGAACAATCATCACTCAACATAAACATACCCACATGGGCCGGTTTGTTTGGACCCAGAAATGAAACTGACAAGCAAGGTCAAGGACAAGGACAAACACATGGAGAGAGTAAACAAAGTGGGGATTGAAGGTGCAGCCACGGCCCTACGTTTGACATCTTGACATGGAATATAAGCGGTCTACATAAACATGACAATGAATTTTCACAGGTGAAACGTTTCAGCTGCAAATTTGATTTTGTGTGTTTTTGTGAATCATTCGTGCGAGCTCAAAATGAATTCTCAACATTTATGTCTGGTTTCCGATCACTTAATTCAGTCAGGGATAAAATAAAGCAGCGAGGTCGATACAGTGGAGGTGTGACTGTTTTTATAAAAGAGATGTGGATGCAGAATAATATTGTCGTCAGACTGTATGAATATTTCCAAAACACGGTTGTTTTATTGCTGAGATTCAAATATTTTGACTGGGATAAAGACACCATACTTGTATTTACCTATATTTCACCAGAGGGGGCCCCAGTTTATGACAGCAATGAGAGTGGTGATGATGGTATTGACACCCTAGTACATTATATTAACATTATAGTTGCTGATCACCCAGATAAACAATTACTCTTAGCTGGTGACCGAAATGCAAGGACTAAAGACGTTCTAGACTTAATTCCTGACGATAATATGGATTTTATCTAAAACGATATTGATGATTATCCTTTAGATAATTTTGAAATGCCTCGTTCAAGTCGAGATAATCCTAACCATAATGATTTTGGAAAAAAGTTAGTAGAATTAGGTTGTACTTTTGGAATCCATATCATGAATGGCAGGTTATTTAGGGATAAAGAGGGTAAAATTGTACTGAACGTGATACACCGGAACTATATTTCCCAACACACTCCCAATCTGGTCCCCACCCAACCAGAGAATGCACCAAATATATATATGAGATAAACAGCAATGTGACTTATTTATTTCCAATTTTCATGGACTATTCAATCATTTTAGCAGCAAATTGTTTCAGTATATAGACACAAATATCGAAGATTCACTAAAGGTTTTTACAAAACTGTACCACCAGGCTGCCAACCACAACAAAAGGATATTTTCAGGTTACCGTGACATTAATGTGAAATCACAGCCCCCATGGTGGGACCATGAACTGGATCACTTGAAGCATATAAAATATAAAGCTCTCCTGGATCACAGAGATAATGGCTTAGATATAACAGTGTATAAATCATTACGTAAATCTTTCAAAACAAACTTCAATTCTAAACGAAGAGACTACTATACTGCACAGAAAGAAAAACTAGTATCTACAAGAGATAACCCAAAGGAATTCTGGGAAACACTGAAGCACACCGGCTCTATTCGAATTTGTGACTTCTCTAAAGATATTAGTTGTGAAGACTGGTTTGCTCACTTTTCTCACCTCCGTAGAGAAAATGTTGATAATACATACATACATGATATGAACCCAGAGACTATACAACAGGATGAAGAGCTGGAAACCCTGAATAGTGACTTTACTGAAAATCAAGTTTTGTACCACACTGATAAACTTTCCAATAATAAGTCACCAGGACCAGATGGAATTGCAATTGAATTTATTAAGGCTTCAAAGAATTCTGTCAGCAAATATTTAAAAGTTCTGTTCAGTAAGATTTTCTATGCAGGCACTTTTACAGTTTTGTGGGGAAAAGCATTATTTGTACTTTTTATAAATCAGGTGTGAAAGGTAATCCCAGTAATTATAGAATCAAATCTCTTATTCATTCAGTTTGTAAGATTTTTACTTTTATTCTCAATAGCAGGTGAAAGGTTTGGTGTGAGAATAAGAATATTATTGATGAATCTCAGGCAGGTTTCAGGGATAACTACTCTACTATTGATCACATATTTTCACTCCAGGCCATGGTGCAGAAATATTCATGTAAGAAGAAAGGGAGGTTTTATTGTCTATTTATAGATTTCTCCAAGGCCTTTGATATGGTTAATCATAACAGTTTATTGTGGAGTTTGCAGAAAGTTGGTATTTGTGGCAGATTATATAACATTCTCGAATCAATGTATAGTAATCTATCAGCTTGTGTTAGAACATCCCATGGTCTCTCTCAATATTTTGATTGTAGCATAGGCACAATACAAGGGTGTATCCTTAGTCCCCAATTGTTCATCATTTTTATAAATCAACTCGTAGAGTGTATGGAACAGTTTGGTGGTTGAGGTTTATATATTTCTCCTGATGTTAGTAATTTGTATGCTCGAATGTTTGCGGATGATGTGTCATCAGTCTCGGATAGTGCTCTCCAGCTGCAGAAGAAAATTTATGGTTTAGAAAAACTTTGTCAACTCACTGGAATGAAAGTGAATATTGCAAAGACAAAGGTTATGGTTTTTAGGAATAGTGGTCCTCTGAGATATTATGAAAAATGGTTTTTGTGTGGTCAGAGGCTAGAGGTTGTTTCTTATTATAGGTATTTGGGACTTGTGTTCACACCTCGGCTAGTTTGGACTAAGGCTCAGACTACTCGAGCCTCTCAAGCTAATAAAGCTCTCATGGCTATCCATAGATATCAAAAGAGAGCAGGGGTTTGGCTTTTGTAGATCTTTTTAAAATATTCGATGCTATGGTTAAACCCATATTATGTTATGGTTCAGAAATTTGGGGTCCCACTTATTGTAAAATTATTGAGCAAATACAAATAAAAACTTGTAAATATTTCTTGAAAGTTGGAAAAACTTGTTGTAATAATATGGTTTTAGGTGAATGTGGCAGGTTCCCCCTACAGATTACTTATATGACAATGATTAGATGAGTCTGGACGCACAACATGGGCATCGTATATTAAAAATATTTTGTTTCGACTGGGGTTTGGTTTCACTTGGGTATCACAGGATATCGGTGATGTTGATATTTTTATTTCAGTTTTTAAGCAGAGGTTATCTGATAATCTCTTCCAAAATTGGCATTCATCACTACAAAACACATCCATGTCCTCCAGTTATTTACTGTTCAAGTCCCTTCGAAATGTTGAAACATACATTAACTCAGATATAGCACATTATTTGAGAATCTGTTTAGCAAATTTTCGATGTGGAACTTTCAAACTTTGCACTGAGACTGGTAGATATAAAAATGTTCCTTATAATTTAAGATTTTGTCCTTTATGTGAGAAAAACAATATGTATGAAATTGAAGATGAAATCCATGTAATACTTTATTGCAAAGGCTACACGGGTATAAGAAATACATTATTAAGTAAATATTTGAAGTATCCCTTATTACAACACAGTTTTATTAATATTATCTCATCAACTGATGTTAATGCAATCCGTAACCTATGCTTATTTCTCATCCATGTTAAGAAAAAATCAGAAATTCAACTGGTCTACAACAATAGTTCATGCTTTAATTTATTCATTTTGTCTGTATTTTGGGCTAGTGGCCTTTTATTGAATAAAATGTCTGTCTGTCTGTCTGTCTGTCATATTTTAATGAGGATCACATTCAAACAATGACAGAAGGAGAGGAATAAGTAACTGAACCCTCTGCCGAAGGAGACTTAAAGAGCAATTGAAACCAATTTTTACCAAACAATTTAAGTCAGGTGTGTGCCCAATCACTGATGAGTGGCACTCGAAAGAGCTGTCTGAAGACCTGTGACCAAGAATTGTTAATATGTATAAAGCTGGGAAAGGATAAAAAAACAGCTCTAAAAGTCTGGATGTTCATTAATCGACAGTCAGCAATATTGTCTACAAATGGAAAGTTTGGCACTGTTGCTTCTCTCCCAAGGAGTGGCCGTCCACCAAAGATGACGCCAAGAGTTCAGCGCAGAATACTTAGAGAGGTAAAAAAACGCCCTAGATTGTCTGCTAAAGACTTGCAGAAATCACTGGCACAGTCCAATATCTCTGTGCATACATCACCTATATGTAAAACAATGGCCAAGAATGGTGTTCATGGGAGGAAGCCACTGCTGTCTAAAAAAAACATTGTTGCTCGTATAATGTTCTCAAAAAGGCATGTGGACACTCCACAGAAGTTTTGGCAAAATATTTTGTGGACTGATGAAACCAAAGTTGAATTGTTTGGGAGGAACACACAATGTCATGTGTGGAGGAAAAATGGAACAGCTCACCAATATCAACACCTCATCTCCACTGTGAAGCATGGTGGAGGGTGCATCATTGTTTGGGGCTGTTTTGCTGCCTCGGGGCCTGGACAACTTGCAATCATTAATGGAAAAATGAATGCAAATGTTTGTCAGGATGTTTTGCAGGAAAACCTGAGGCCATCTGTCAGACAGTTAAAGCTAAAAAG
>CM045748.1:1305000-1337500 GCA_024760905.1 Plotosus lineatus
CATAGACAGCCTCACTCATTAATACAGTATTAATGTAGTAAAATGTAGTAATGAAAGAAAGACATTTTTTAATGTGATATTTATTGAATGAAGTGGATACCAATGAAAGGACATGATGTGGACACTTCATGCTTGAATAAACATGCTACAGAACATAAAATCTCACACACAAACATGCTAAACATTAACTTAGGTACAGTACTGTACTGGAATAATAACTGAAAAACTAGAACAGGGGCCGGTAACCCATGGCTCTGGAGCCGCATGCGGCTCTTTCACCTCTTTGGTGAGGCTCTGTGGCTTTTCAAAATAATATTGTACTTTACGGTGACTGACGGGTGAACCACAAACATCATCTACAAAAACCACTGTATCATCAAAAACAACTGCAAAAAGAAAATGCCGCTTATTTACTTACATTGGAAGCACTCCAGGTTCCCAGGGGTAGAGAGTTAAACCAACTTTCACCTGAATGATGGGAGAATCTGCCAAAGGCAGAGTCCTGCAACGGTCGGGTACCCACAGGTACCCAGCGTGTAACCTAGCAGAAATGCTCTTTTTGGATTGAAAATTACATAGATGAAAATCAACAGTCACGGGTGTGGGCGGATATTTATTTGGTGTGGGCGGGGTTATTTTGTGGGTCTGTGTGTGTGTGTGTATGTGTGTGTGTGTGTGTGTGTGTGTGTGTGTGTGTGTGTGTGTGTGTGTGTGTGTGTGTGTGTTCTTGTGGACATGCCTATTGTTATATTAATCAGCTACATTGAGAGTCTCACTGTTTTTGATCAACTGTGTTGGTGGATTTCCAAATTCTTGTGCTCATGGCAAGGAGTGCTCTCTTCACCCCAGCAGCAGAGCAGTGAGCGAGAAAGATTTTTCTACCGCGGGGGTTTGTAATCCAGAAACGGAAATCACAGCTGAAGTAAAAGACAGTGAATGACATTTGTTTATACACAGCAATCTCCGAATTAAATAACTCTCCTCCAGTGACAAAATAAAAGACTGGTTGTCATTCAGTCTACACTCTGAGAATGGGTAGGTCAGTGCAGTATTAAGCATTAATATTATTTAAAAGAATGTTGTGTAGGCTTCTTCTTAAAATAAGTCTCCATATACTTTTCTCTGCTGCTGTCATTTTTGTAAATTAAAACTATGGAAAAACAACATTAATATAACGAATAAAGAAAAAGAAGATCCCATGAAGGGAGTGATGTTGAGGTAGGCTACCCAACCCGTTAACACATCTGGCTGTACCTCATCCCATGCTTCGTGGGACAGATATTTTCTTTATAAATATATTGTTAGCCCTATATATTCTTAGCCCTTCCACAAAAGATCGATGCTACACTAACTCTGATTGCCTTTTCATTTTTCTTTATGTAGTGAACTGTACTTACCAGAAGCCTGAGAAGGTGCACAGCATTTGGGTGGCATGACGGAGCTTAACTGTAATTAAGAACACTTCTGCTTCTTGTCCTTTCAGCTTTTCCCTTCAGGGGTCGCCACAGCGAATCATCTGCCTCCATCTCACCCGATCCTCTGCATCTTCTTCTCTTACACCAACGACCTTCATGTCCTCCTTCACCACATCCATGGATCGTCTCTTTGGTCTTCCTCTAGGCCTTCTGCCTGGTAGCTCCAGCCTCAGCATCCTATTACCAATATACTCACTTTCCCTCCTCTGTACATGTCCAAACCATCTCAATCTAGCCAATCTAGCAATACACTTTTCCTTTCATTCTTGCCGATACCCTCCTATCACACATCACTGCACACGCTTCTTCAGCTCTTTACCCCACTCTCCATTGCTCTGGATTGTTGAGCCTGAGTATTTAAAATCCTGCACCTTCCTTATCTCTGCTCCCTGTAACATCACCGTTCCTGTTGGGTCCTTGTCATTCATACACATGTATTCTGTCTTAGTGAGGCTAATCTTCATTCCCCTCCTTTCCAGGGCATACATCCACCTCTCTAGATTTTCCTGCATTGTTTTCTTCTCTCACTACAGATCACAATGTACTCTGTAAACATCATAGTCCATGGGGAATCTTGTCTAACCTTGTCTGTCAGCCTGTCCATCACCATAGCAAACAAGAAGGGGCTCAGAGCTGACCCTTGATGCAGTCCCACCTCCACCTTGAACTCTTCTGTCACACCGACAGCACACCTCACCACTGTCTTACATCTCTCATACATGTCCTGCACCACTCTAACATCTCTGCCACTCCAGACTTCCTCACAGTTCTTCTCTCGGCACCCTGTCATATGCTTTCTCCAGATCCACAAAGGCTCAATGCAGCTCCGTCTGACCTTCTCTGTTTTATATATATATATATATATATAGGGGCAGTGGTGGTCTGATGGATAGGGCGCAGGATTGCTGATCCTAAGGTTGGGGGTTCGAGTCCCCACAGGGTTGTCACTGTCCCCCCAGTGCAGCTAACTGGGTTATCAAAGGTGGGTCATGTCTCTCACTGTCTATGGTGAGAGGCATGTAAAAGCACCATAGCTGACTTTCGTAAAGAGTAGGCTGCAAAGCCGCCAGCGTGTTTCTGTCCCTAGCTAAAGAGTTGTGACAGGAAGGGCATCAGACGTAAAAACCTATGCCAAATCAAATGTGCGAATCAGATGATTCACTGTGGCGACTCCCGAGAAAAGGAAAAAAGCCGAAGGGAAAAGAAGAAGATAAGTAGCCGCTTGTCGCACAGACCACTTCTGAGATAAAGGCCAGAAAAGTAAAAATGGTCCATTTTATTGAAATTCGGATTTTTGCAGAAACTATCAAAACAAGTTTTCAACTATCACTTGCTCATGTGAAATCGACTAAAACGCACTAAAAATGTCTCTCTTTTTTTCTTTTCATTTTTCTGGTGAGTACCCTCATAAAACTAGATAAAAACAGTAGCGAACTTACTGTTTTTTGTTGTAATTATTCACCGAGTTTGAGACAGGACACACTATAATCCATACACCAGAAGAACGGCCGTGAAGTTGTCTCTCCATTTTGGATACTGTTTTGATATTAAAATTCCGTTTCAGTGAATAAAACAAAGGTTATGAAGACGATATGCTCGTAAACAATGCAGGCTAGTTGCTAAGGAAGATCTGAAATGAGCACACTGATTGGTCAGCCAGGGCTTGCACATGCGCAGTGCTCGTCACTCGTTAACTTCCAGTTTTTACTTCCTGCTGGTTTAACTGCATGCTGAATTTATGTCCATCTTTCTCTTCAATAACAGTCATTAAGTTTATTTATGTGAATACACATAATTTGTGTAAAAGGAGAGTAAAATGTCATCTGTGATGTCCAGCAGCATTAATATAGATGTTAAATTTGACATGAGAATTGGGCTTTGAAGATACCGGAATGCTTGGCATTCTTGAAGACTATTTTGCCGGTGAGTATTTTTCTCTGCATGCAAAATTTTATTATTGAGGGTTTTTTTTTTTTTTTTGATTATTTGATTTGTGTAGAATCTTCTCTGGACTGGACGTGCTGGATCGTGGGTTGTTTAGTTTTGTCCAAAAATGTGTCAAGACCTGAAAAATACTTAAATGTTTCATTCCTTTTACAGATGAACAAACTGATGATGATGATGATGATGATGATGATGATGATGATGATGATGATGATGATGATGATGATGATGCTAACTGTGTTGAGGAAGATTTTTATTTTGATTAGGAAGAGGCATCTGTTAATAAAAGTGTGCATGAGTGGTGTTTGTGAAGAATATGTGATCTTATCAGCTGAGCAGTATATAGATTAATATGATAATGATGAGGTCAGAGTTGAAGAAGCTTACTTGTAACTTGTTACTTATACTTACTTTTTTGTTTTTTGGGTTTTTTTTTCTAATCAGTATCATTTGAAGGCATTTGAACCTTTATATAATGGCAAAAAGGCACATACTGATCTTATTGATCATTAATTTTGAGGAGGTTAACATGGTGACTGATGGGTTTCAAAAAGGACTGTCAGATTAAAATGAGTATGATTTCTCTTATCTCTTCATAAAACCTTTCCGAGACATGTTTTCTAAAAAGTTTACATGGCTGAGGTACATAAAAAATGTTTGGTTGCTAAGGACTAATGATCTTGGAAGAAGGGCAGTATCTGTGGTCATTTTTCTTTAAAACATCTTTTTAATTTTTTTTTTAGTTGAATGCTGACACAAGAAAGGGCATAGCTCAGTCAGTTTTCAAAGCACTGGCAACCTTTTTGCTGCATTTTGAGCTTTGAGCCTCCTCTAAGATTAGTAAGGATGAAGTGAGGAGGGAACTGAAGAAGATTAAGAGTGGAAAGGCAGTTGGTTCTAATGATATACCTGTGGAAATATGGAAGTGTCTAGGAGACATCGCAGTAGATTTTCTGACAAGAACATTCAACAAGGTCTTAGAGAGTGAGCAGATGCCAGAGGAATGGAGGAGAAGTGTGCTGGTGCCCATTTATGAGGACAAGGGAGACGTGCAGAGTTGTGGCAACTACAGAGGGATAAAGTCGATGAGCCATATGATGAAGTTATGGGGAAGAATAGTGGAAGCTAGACTAAGGGCAGAGGTCAGCATTTGTGAACAACAGTTTGATTTCATGCCAAGAAAGAGCACCACAGATGCAGTGTATGCTCTCAGGATGTTAATATATAAGTACAGAGAAGGTGAGAGGGAGCTGGATTGTGCCTTTGTGGATCTGGAGAAAGCATATGATAGGGTGCCGAGAGAGGAACTGTGGTATTGCATGAGGAATTCAAGGTGGAGGTGGGACTGCATCAAGGATCAGCTCTGAGTCCCTTCTTGTTTGCTATGGTGATGGACAGGCTGACAGACGAGGTTAGACAAGAATCTCCATGGACTATGATGTTTGCAGATGACATTGTGATCTGTAATGAGAGCAGAGAACAAGTGGAGGAAAATCTAGAGAGGTGGAGGTATGCACTGGAAAGGAAATAAATGAAGGTTAGCCTCAGTAAGTCAGAATACTTGTGTGTGAAAGAGAAGGACCCAAGAGGAAAGGTGACGTTACAGGGAACAGAGATAAGGAAGGTGGAAGATTTTAAGTACCTAGGCTGAACAAACCAGAGCAATGGAGAGTGTGGAAAGAGGGGAAGAAGCATATGCAGGCAGGTTGGAATAGTTGGAGAAAAGTGTCCAGTGTGATGTGTGATAGGAAGGTATCGGCAAGAATGAAAGGAAAAGTGTACAAGACGGTGTTGAGGCCAGCGATGTTGTCTTCTTCTTCTTTTCATGTGCCTCCATCTCCTTTCTGTGCCTCCATCTCAATCATGTGCCTCCATCTCACCCTATCCTCTGCATCTTCTTCTTTTACACTAACTGCCTTCATGTCCTCCTTCACCACGCCCATGAATCGTCTTACATGTGCTGTCCCTCTGATGTGTTAATTCCTGATCCTATCCATACTCGTTACTCCCAAAGAGAACATCCACATTTTCATCTCTGCTACCTCCAGCTCTGCCTCCTGTTTTTTCCCCCAGGGACACTGTTTCTAAACCATACAACATCGCTGGCCTCAACACCATTTTGTACACTTTTCCTTTCATTCTTGCCGATACCCTCCTATCACATATCACACCGGACACTTTTCTTCAATATATATATATATATATATATATATATATATATATATATATATATATATATATATATATATATATGTATATGTGTGTGTGTGTGTGTGTGTGTGTGTGTGTGTGTGTGTGTGTGTGTGTGTGTGTGTGTGTGTGTGTGTGTGTGTGTGTGTGTGTGTGTGTGTGCATAAAAGCTTGTTTTCAGTAGAAAAACAAATCAAGGATGGCAACAGAAGCCTTTAATTCATTGTGTTGATGCATATTCAGTGTTGGTGTTGCGTATTGGATTATTTATTTAGGTTTATCAATGTTTGTAGCTTCTTCCTCCAGACTCTGCAGTTTTAAAAATGCTATTTTTAGTGGAAGGAGTGGAAGTTCGTGTTATATGGTGTTAGCCAAATTATAGTCATTATGACACAACACATGCACAAGAACCCTGAACACTGGAAAAATTGGAGTGCTGCAACCATCTATATCAAACACAACCTTCCATTCACAAAAAAATTCCCTATGCTGTATAAGCTTATCAAACCATCATCATCATCATCATCATCATCATCGTCGTCATCATCGTCGTCCACTAAATCTGGAATTGGGTTGTGGGGGCAGCAGCCTAAGCAATGAGGTCCAGACGTTGCTCTCCCCAGCCACTTCCTCCATCTCTTCCTGGGGGGACAGTCCCAGTCCAGCCAAGAGACCTAATCCTTCCAGAATGTTCTAGGTTGACCCCGGAGTTTCTTCCCAGTTGGACATGCCCGAAACACCATACCAGGGAGGCGTTTGGGAAGCATTCTAAAAAGATGACCGAGCCACCTGAATTGGCTCCTGTCAGTGTAGAGGAACAGTGGTTCTACTCCAAGCTCCCCCAGATGGCTGAGATTCTCATCTTATTTCTTTGGGAGAGCCCCGCCACTTGGCAAAGTAAGCTCATTTCAGCTGCTTGTATC
Organism: Plotosus lineatus; assembly: GCA_024760905.1. NCBI lineage: Eukaryota > Metazoa > Chordata > Actinopteri > Siluriformes > Plotosidae > Plotosus > Plotosus lineatus. The sequence continues at coordinate 1,311,533 of CM045748.1, forward strand.
CACAATCTTGTTCTTTTGATCTCTACCCAAAGCTTGTGACTATAAGTGAGGGTTGGAACATAGATCAACTCGTAAATTAAGAGCTTTGCCTTGCGGCTTAGCTCCCTCTTCACTACAATGGACTGGTGTAGCCTCTGCTTTACAGCATAGGCTGCAACGATCTGCCTGTCAATCTTCCGCTCTATCTTTCCCTCACTCATGAACAATACCCCAAGCTACTTGAGCTTCTCTTTCAGCAAGACCTCATTCCTGACCCCGAGGGTGCATTCCACAGTCCACCCTTTTCTGACTGAGAATTATGGCCTTGGACTTGGAGATGCTGGTTCTCATCCCGACCGATTCACACTCAACTGCGAATCCCTCAAATAAAAGCTTGAGTTCCCGGATCGATGAAGCCAAAAGGACAACATCATCCGCAAAAATCAGAGATGAGATCTGATGCCCACCAAACCAGAACCCCTAAACTTAAAATAAAAATAATCAACAGAATCAGTGACAAAAGGACAGCCTTTGTGGCTCCAGCCCTCACTGGGGAAAATTTGACATGCTGTTCCCAATGTGCACCTAACTCTGGCTCTGGTGATATGGCAACCGAATGGCCCATAGCAATAAGCAACCCTACAAGATAGCCCAAGGAATATGGTCAAAAGCCTTGGCCAAATCCACAAAACACATGTGGACATATTGGGCAAACTTCCATAGTCCCCTCTATACGGGTATAGTGGTGGTCGAGAGGGTATAGAGGTGGTCGAGAGTGCTGCCGTCAGGACAAAAACCACATTGCTCCTCCTGAGCCCCAGTCAGATCCTCCTCTCCAGCACCCCTGCATAGGCTTTCCCAAGTAGGTTGAGGAGTGTGATTCCATGATAATGCGGGACCAGAAGATATGTTCAAATTATCATGGAATCACACTCCTGTGCATACCCGGAAAAATCTATGGGGTGCTGGAGAGGAGGATCTGACCATTTCAGGTTCAGACCAGAGAGGTGGTACCTACCAATCCCATTCTTCCAGGTCATACTATTGTTGGCCACATGGGCATTGAAGTCTCCCAGGACGAGTCCCCTGGGAGAGTATTCACCCCCACCCTCCCTCAGATCTCCAAGAAGGGTCTGGCACATAAGCTCAAGCAACAGTCAGGATCTCCCACCTGAATGCGGAAGGAAGCTACCCTTTCATCAACAGAGGAGAAGCCCAATGTGTGGGCACCGGCACGGGGTCAAGAACACCCACACCAGCTCGCTGCCTCACCCCATGAGCAAGTCGAAAATATAATAAGGTCCAGCCCCTCTCAAGATGGGTGTTTCCAGAGCCCAAGCTATGCATTGAGGTGACTCTGACTATATCAAGTCAGTATCTCTCCACTTCATGCACCAGCTCAGGCTCACATTCCACATTCCAAGACTCAGAGTCAGTAGCCGAGTATCGGTCCGATAGAACCCATGCCTTTGGCTGCCACCCAACTCACACTGCCTGATTGCCCCTCCAACATGTGGTGGTTCCATCTGTGGGCAACCCATGTCTCCTTTTTGGGCTGGGCCCAGCTGGGCTCTATGGGGAGAAGCGTGACCACCAGGTGCTTGCCTTCAAGCCCTGTCCCCAGGCCTGGTTCCATGGGGGGAGAGACCTCAGCGACCTGCATCCTGGAAAGGAAATTGTGTCCTTGTTTCTTCTTTCTTCTTAAAGGTCTTTTGAACCACATTTCATCTGGAGCTTCATCTAGGATCTGTTTGCCCAAGGTGATCATACTGGAGCATAATGCCCTTGACAACATAGCTCCTAAGGTCATTAGGACATGCAAATCCCTCCACCATGATAAGATGGTGATTCAAGGAGGGTTGTCAACCTCTGCTTTTAAAGAAATAACACATTCGCTGAATCATTCATTCATTCATTCATTCATTTTTGGTAACTGCTTAATACTAATTAGAGTCGCAGGAAGGCTGTTGCCCATCCCAGCTGTCTTCGGGGCAAGGGCAGTGTACACTATAGACAGCTCGCCAGGCCATCGCAGGGCAGAAATGCTCTGACGACTGTGCAGCCCACTTTTGCCGAAGGTCAGCAATGGTTCTTTTACATGCCTTACACCATAGACAGTGAGAACTATAGGCCAGCCTTTGATAACCCAGTTAGCTGTACTGGGGGACAGTGACAGCCCGTTGAGAATGGAGATTGAATCTCCAACCTTGGGATCAATGATCCAGCACCTTTACCACCAAGCCACCACTGTCCACATTCTCTGAATAAGCTTCTTTAAATGCTCAAAGATTATAAGATATATGTTATTTTCAGATAAATGCCACACAATCACATAGGTGTTTTTTTATTACATGCTTTACTTGCATTTCATGAGTGCTGTCCTGTAAATATGAGGGATATGAACTCAATTCCTTCTTTAAAATTACAACCCTTTAATTTTATGGAGTTGTAGTGTCCAGTGTCATTAACGTAAGTTTTCAGGTTTCAGATGTTAATCATGGTAAGAACAGTGCATAGCTCAAAGGCTTTATTTATTTATTTATTTTAGGAATAATTAATACTCTTTCTGAACATCTCTTTTCATTTTCCCCTCTTTTTGTCTGTTTTCTTTTTTAGATGCTGTGGTGGTCTTGCAGAACTACAGATATCTCACCATTCCCAGCCAATTCTGAGTGGGGTGGAAAAAAAAATCAGAGGTCATGTGTCACTTCATTGGAGATTGATACATTAACCCTATAATACGGAACTCTTAAAATGGAAACACTATTTTGCACTTTGTGTCATGTACAGTGTTAACTGCCCTCAGGACAACCATTTTCCTGAAACTGTGATCCTCTTTCTTTGGTTACCTCTCAATTGAGGTTTTCTCCTTTCTTCAAGTGCCAATCTCTTTTTTTTGTGCTCTCAGTCAACCTAAATTTAGCCTATAAATTCAGCCTATACTTAGACAAAAATGACCACCAGAACATTCAACCTCTCTCACTCCTTTGCCAATTCCCTATCATTCATTTTTCTTGCACTAGTTTTCCTTCCACTTCCAAGCTTTGTAAGAGGTGACTGTTGGCTCATTGAAGGTGATAAAGGATATGTGTGGTTGGCAATATGTAGCCAGAACCAGCCACCATATGAAACAATCCCTCAGCACATTAACAACACTGTGCATGACCTGCGTCTGAATGAGAACAAGCTGAAGGTTATCTCGTTTAATTCTATGAGTCGTTTTACCAATCTCACTGATCTCAATCTCACAAAGAATGAAATCTCATACATCGAGGATGGCGCCTTTGCAGGACAGGCCAACCTTCAAGTGCTACAGTTGGGCTACAACAAGCTAACAAACCTTACAGAAGGTATGCTAAGAGGCCTGGGTAGAATGCAGTGTTTGTTTTTGCAGCACAACCTCATTGAGGCAATTGCCACAAATGCTTTTTGGGAGAGTCCCAGTCTGAGTAGCCTCGACCTGTCGTCTAACAAACTGGCCAGGCTTGACCAGTCTACCTTTACAGTTCTTGGACATCTAATGGTCTGTGAGTTGGCGGGGAATCCTTTTCACTGTGGCTGTGATCTCTACAACTTTCTAAACTGGCTGGAAGGTTTTAATAATATCACACACACTTATGATCGGCTGCAGTGTGAAACTCCAAAGGAACTTTCAGGATATCCTTTATTAAGTCCAATCTCCAACCACATCCGTAATGCCCACTCCATCTTATCATCCATTTGCAAAGATGGAGTCATTATTCCCGGCATGACTTCATTACCCCCAGATTTAGATTCTTCTGGAATAGGTCCAGATATCCCAGACCAGTTGGGACCGTATCATCAGCCCACGACTTCATCGACTGTGATTCCATCTTACAGTCCTAGCATCAGACTACATTCTGTTTCTTTATCATCAGCCTCTATAGTAGTACAAATTCCACGGCCTTACAGTAAGATGTACATCCTGGTTCAGTATAACTACAGCTATGTGTCCGATATTATGAACTTAAAAAAAAAGAAAGAGATCGTCACACTCAATACATTGAAACCCCACACAGATTATACCTTCTGTGTAGCCTCAATTCGGAACTCACAACGCTACAATCACACTTGTTTGAATTTTGCCACAAGATCTCCAGGACCTGATGATCTGCATGCTGGGCCATCAACCACCACCCACTACATAATGACCATTCTGGGCTGTCTGTTTGGCATGGTCATCGTGTTGGGCTTGGTGTACTACTGCCTACGCAGGCGGCGCATTCAGGAGGAGAAAGAGAACTCTATAAGTGTCAAGAAAACAATTTTAGAAATGCGGTATGGCCCTGAGGCAGCAGCTGCAGCTGTCAAAGACCCCTCAGTTTTGCAAAAGCTCCAGGAACAGGTTCACCATCAGCACTACCACAGCAAGTTGTCCCAGTCCACTTCCTCTAGCATGGGAATACTCCAAAGTTCTGCCAACACCAGCTCCTCTCGGCTATCAACACTTCCCCAGGCCGACAAGATGGCCGCTGCTTTTTCAAAAGCCATGACCAGCAGTAAGGGAAATTACATGGATGTGCGTGGGGAAGAACGTATCAAAGATGGAGCTATGCCAGTTTCAGAGGATGAGACAAGAAGAGAAGTAAATGGGATAGATGCAGGAGAGGAGGAGTCAGATGATGGTGGCCAAGGTTCAACATCTGAGATCTCTACCATTGCAAAAGAGGTGGACAAAGTTAACCAAATCATCAACAACTGCATAGATGCACTAAAGCTGGACACTGGGGTTGCAGCCACTTCAACCGAAAATTCCACCTTACTACCTCTGCAATGTAGCACCTCCTCATCCAGAGGACTCATCCCACTTTCTCCAACAACAGACACATGCCCAATCATGTCCTCGCCTAAAATCCCCCATCTACCCCCTGTGCCTCTAGTCCTGCCTCTGTCGGAGAGACCAGGAATCAGTGGAGGTGGTTTTCTCTCCCCACCATACAGGGACCCACCTCCTGTTACAGCAGCACGGCCTCTACAGCGGCAATTGAGTGCTGATGCTGCCGTTGTTGCTCTCAATGTAAAGAATCGCTGCACTGTCTCATGTGGAGTGCCAAGTAAGAGTGCTCGGGTCTTTAGCCTGGATGTGCCTGAGCCTCGGAGTCCAGATTCCAGCAAGTTCACAGAAAAGGGCAGTCTAGTTCAGTGTGGGGAGCCATTTGATAGGCTCCCTCTGGTGGGGGTTCAAGGGAGCAATAATAGCAGGGGAGAAGGTGGCAACGGGGGAGGAGGGGGAGCCGGTGGTGGCAGTGGTGGTTCGGGTGGATGTGGTGGTGTAGTTCCAGCTCAACAGCACCTCTTGGAGGTGCACCCAGACTACCACTGCTCAGAGCACCGACACTCCTTCCCCGCTCTGTACTATGAGGGTGCCGCCAACTCCTCTGCTCAGAAAGCTTCTTTTCTAAAGCCCCTCTCTCACACCAAGAGGGACACTGCCTATTCCCAGCTCTCACCTCGGCACCACAACTACTCGGGATATTCATCCAGCCCTGAGTACTCATCTGAGACCACTCTGAAAATATGGGAGCGTTTTCGTCCTTATAAAAAGAGCCCTCGTCAAGATGCCTACATTGCAGCGGGACATGCGCTTCGCAAGAAAGTGCAGTTTGCAAAGGATGAGGATTTGCATGACATTCTTGACTTTTGGAAAGGTGTGTCTGGGCAGCAGAAACTGTAAGTCAATTGAGAGGCACTAAAACACACAACTGCTGAGAAGAATGAACAAAGAACGTCTGGAAAAAGCTAAGTACTTTTGTGTTCACGTGCATCTACAGAGACAAGTGTTTGAATGAAGTCTGGATTACACACAGTTCCATTAAATTTTTGGAAAGGAATAGATCATCAACGGATTAACACGGCACAGGAAACTGGGTACTTAAGAAAGGTTCAGAATAACCAAATTCCATCACTGAAACTGTGTGTGTGTGTGTGTGTGTGCGCGTGCGTGTGTTGTCTGCAGCCATTTCACTTTAATTTGAAGAAGAAAACATACTGAAGTGAGTGATTAGTGACATTTATTTATTTATTTATTTAATTATTTTTACTAGGTTTAGCATCAACAGTAAGGCATAGTGAGTTAATTGCTCTCAGCTTTAATTGAAAGGATAAATAGTAGGTTTTATTTTAGCACAGAGCAAATTGTAAAACCCTTTTCTCCATCTGTTCTTGCTCAATTCAGTCTTAGCATGTTTATTGATTCGTGACTATGGCACATGCTTCTCCCAGTGCATTGGTCTTGCTTTTCATTGCATAGGCAGAGAATTGCTCATACTTTACATTCAGGAAGTGTAACGGCTCATATTGAAGCTGTTACTTATTTATTTATTCATTTTCTCTTGTAGCACAGCCAGGTCTAATTTATTACTTTCCAGATTTTACCTGGGAGATTTGGTGTTTATTTGTGATTCTAGAACAAATGCTACCAAAATGGAAAAGAACTGTAGGAGATTTTAGTGAAGACATATGAAAGGAAAAGGATTTGGGGCGTGCCGGTGTTTGGTCAGGAGAGACACACACACACACACACGCTTTAAGAATCAGCGCCTTCGATTTGTACAGTTGTACATCGTAACACAGATACTTATGCTAATGCTATGTTTTTGTCATTACTCTGATGTGTGTTATTTCCAGTTAGTTCTGTGATGAACGATGTATAAGATGGATGCTTATCTAATGTAGTCTTACTCTTTTAATTGGAAGGAGATTTGATTAACTAGTCGTGCATATTGTTTTACTTGATTGTCCAGGTGCAGTAAGTCAAAGAGGTTTACTAACATTATCTAAGGTTTTATACTGATTATAATTATTTCAGTTACCCAGCATGATTGATTATACATTTTCTTCTCTTCCTGCATTGTTTCTAATTCTATAGTATACTCTTAACTGGAGCTTTTTTTTTTTTAATTCCTGCACTGTTCTTTGGAGTTCTGGGAGAACCTTATCCAGAATAATGTGGCAAATGAATGACTCTTTTTGAAGGTAAGGTATTACAGGAGTTCATTTGTGCTGATATTAACACTGCCACATTCAAACTGTGATTAGCATTAATTGTGGACAGTCCACTGAGATCGCTATCCATAATAAACCCCTGAAGTCCCCAAGTAATTTCAGATGAGGAGAATACCAAGAGACAATGGTGCATCAATGAAGTGAATCAGTGCAGTCTAAATCATGCAACGGTTTTCAGAAACACAGAGTTCTAGCTCACATATTAGCTTAGTCGTGCTCCAAATATCAGAACTGTGTATTTGTGTATATCTGAAAGTGAAGTCACTGTGGCATCAGGTTTCACTCTAGGTGATTACTATATATTGATCATTTGACAAGTGAGTTTAGGACACCATTCAAAAAAAAAAATCACAGATACATACGAATCAATAGCATGTAAATGAGAATAGACATAGAGAAAATCCAAACAATGCGAATTCCCCAGGGCTCCATTTCTAAACTAAATTCAAATTAAATAATGTAAAGCATGGGTCAGGTGTAAAGTCAGTTTTACCTTAAACAACTTTCTGTAATTGGATATGAGACCTTCTTGAGCTACACTGGCCCCAAGAGCTCTCTCACCAGAATTATTAGGATTTAATCCAACCATCAATACACACTTAAGTAAGGAAGCTAATTCAAGCTGTGTAAGATTGTGTAAAAGACTCTTCATTTTTCTTTTATAGTCATATATACTGTATATAATATGATGAGGATGATGAACGCTGCTACGGAGCAATAACATATCACTATAGTTTGGTGTAGATTCTCAAGTCAGGTCATTACCCAGAATGCACTTCTATATGTAGAAAAAGAGGCTGCAGAGATAGGGCCTGATTGGTGTTTCCAGAAGAACCCTGACACACCAACCCGACTGAGTATTACGGGAAAAGACGCAATTGTCTACACAAGATAAGTCATTGACCACACCACAAGAGGGCAGCGTTGTCTGTTCATTATCATTATAGTATTATATCAACAATAAAACTTTCCCAAAATTTCATGATAGTGGAACAACTATTAGCCAGTAGCTTAACTTTTACACTTCCAAACATGCACCACGTGGATTTTTTTCTTTCACCCCATCAAGCAAACCCAACTCTCAAACAGGGCAAACAGCACCTAGTCATGGAAAAAGAAAATTGAAAGTGCCGTTAAAGACTCATCGTGGATGTTTATTTCTAAAACACAGCACAACAGAAGTAGAGAACGATGAGACATTGTTATCCAATTGAGATGAAACTAAACCACGTAATTGAGGTTTAAGTGTTTAATTGTGAAACTGGTGGTTCATTTCCTTTCAGACAGTGAACACGTTCCCATCGAGTAGCTCAAAGCCTTCACCATTTAAGGAGTCAGTACTCTCTCCACTGAGTAGCCAATCTGAGAGCTTGCACACTCAGTGTTTTAAATGCTAAAGAAATGTGACTAGCTGTGGTTATACATATTGTTTCTAATGGTTTGGTTTGGTGCATCAGGATAATTTGCTTTCAATAATTCAGTTACAGCAATTTATTAATACATCAACATCAATAAATAAAGAACCCCAGTAAAAAAGTGGTGCTTTCCATTTTACAAACTAATGTCTAGGCATTCTCCAAATCCAAATCTCTTCAAATCCTAAAGTTATTACAGAGTAAATGCGCGTACTGGGGGCGGGTCCTGAAGTTCCCTCACTCCGCTCCTGACAAGCTACCGGATACTAACTGTGACACTGTGACAGTGAAATTAAAGAACAATTTACTTCATATAGTGGGACTGAACACACACACACACACACACACACACACACACACACACACACACACACACAATTTTGTACAAACCTCATGTCTTAGAGATGATGTTTACACAGACTCGTGTTCATAAGTGCTTCTTTAGGGCAAAGATCTCTGAGAGAGGAAACCAAACACTGACAAAACACAAACTCTTGATTGATGAATTAACAGGATAATTGATTGATTAATCAATCAATCAATTGATTCATTGATGATTGATCGATTGGATTTTGTTCATACCTGTTACACAATGTGGGTAATTCTCCATTTGTTAATCTTATTAATCCATTGATCTCTTGGTAAAACACTTAAAGACATTGGTGTTTTTTTCCCATAATGCCCTCCTGAATCATAATTAAATATTAATATTTTCAGATACATGCACTGCTGATTGTGTAACAACACGTCCTATTGAAGATATACAGTGGTACCTCACTTTACGAAAGTCTCACCAAACAAAAAATTCAGGTTACGAAACGCATTTTCCTAAAATTTTTCTCTCTGGATACGAAACAAGTTCACTTTACGAAAGCACCATCTTAAAAATTCAACCATGCCATTCAAACATTCAAACAATGTGCAAGTTGCTTTCCCATTGGCTGTCTCCCAACACCCTGCCCCGCTGGCCTCCCATTGGCTAGGAGGGAGCTGAATCTCCATAATACAGGACTGGACCCATAATGCTTTTCGTGTGCCTTCGACCCATTGTTTGACACATGCATGAAGGAGAGTTGTACTGTTGTTTCGTGAGTTTCATGAGTTTTTTTGAGTCTGCTCATTGCAGAGTTATTTTTCGTTATTCATCATGAGCCCCAAGAAAGTGATTTCCGGTGAGACTGAAAAGAAGCAGATTCCGTTATAAATAAAAGTAAAACAGGAGATGATAAAAAAATGTGAAAGTGGGATGTGGTTCAGTGAAGTCACAAAGGAGTATGGCCGAAACCCCTCTACAATCAGGACAATATTGAAGCAGAAGGAGGCATTAAAAGTGGAGATACAGTGACAGAGGTGATTATTTCGAAAAAAGCAACCGCCATACTGAAGGACTTCGTGAAGGAGGGTGGGGGTGAAGGTTCTTCAGACTAGCAACTCCCGGACTTTAAAGCGTCTCATGGGTGGTTCAAGAGATTTAAAAAAAAAGGTAAATGATTTTCTTTTACTTTTAAAACATTTCATACAAAATTGGTGTACTTTTATCATTTTTAAAGGATTTAGGGGGTAGTATTGGGAGCCTTGGAACGAATCATGTGTTTTACATGTAAAATGCGGTTCAACTTACAATAAAATGCAGGTTACGAAAAAGGTGCTGGAGTGGATTAATTTCGTAAAGTGAGGTACCACTGTAATTGGAAATGAACTATAAGCAGAAATAATATCAGATGGACAGATGGGGTCTCCTTCTGTGCAGGGGCTGATCATTACATGAGATCTAGAGCTGTTTATAGGAAGGATCTCCACTTCCTCTTCATTGCGGGAAAATGTGGTTCCCAGTTTCTCTCTCTCTCTCTGTGTGTGTGTGTGTGTGTGTGTGTGTGTGTGTGTGTGTGTGTGTGTGTGTGTGTGCTATTTTATGGATCCATTTCTCATGAAGAGCAGGTTCACATGTGCGATGACTCAGCTGCTGGGAGAGAAAATGAAATCCTGCACTAAGTCTTTCCAAAATATATACACATTATCAATAATATTAATAATTATTATTATTTTATATGTAAAAATCTGGGTTCGTTTATTTGTTTGATTGTGCGCTTGATGGTTTTCACATACCTGGATTTGGTCCACAAACTCAAAGCAAATGTAATACAAATATAAACATCATGTACAGAGAGAGACGAAAGGATTCTTTCTATTCATAACAATTGTTGAAATGTATCTAATTCTCACTTTTAGGCTGAAACTGGACATGTCTGAACCAGTATAAACACTTCGCTGAGCAAAAACAAACTAAACAAACAAACTAATAAAAAAAAAAAACCCGAATGGAGAAAGAACACAACACAACAAAAGTGTTAAATCATGTGACGTGACATCACATCCCGTCAGACCCTAACCCATCCCACATCATACCAGGTTTACATTTATACACCAGGCTGGAGTGTGTAATGAAGTTAAAGGGTACCTGTAGTGAAAGCGCTCATATACCTCATTTGATGTATTGTGTATAGTTAGTGACAATACACCTATAAGGTGTTTATTATATTCTCTCACAAACCAGCTTTAAGCCATTTAAAGGCTTCACTCAAGTCAAGATTCAGAGCACAGGGGTTTTAAAACGGCGCATTTGCCGTGACGTCATATCGTTGACAAAGCCTCGACCGGAACTGTGAGATTGCAATGTAAACGTAAGGCTATATACCTGACACACAACACAGGCTCACGGAAACTTGGAAAAAAACAGACATTATAGCATTTTTTTTAAACCATGGACGAAGACAGTTTCGTAGAAGGATTAGAAGGTTATTTATATGAACCACAGAAGAAAGACGATCCACATTTAGTGAAATCGGACCAGGAAAGTGACGACTCGGAGGACGATATTGGAGAGTCGGCAGAAGCTCTTACACGGGAAAATCGTAGCAAACAACCAGCAAATATTTGGTGCTCTTGTGGAAAATCTGTGCGTTAAAAAACCGATCAGGAGCGTTATTGTTGTAAACAACATGAATTGCTTGAGGAAAATATACCGACATTCTGCAATTGGCGATACGACTGTCAACGATGTTGCGTCACAATGATCTTTGACCCCGGTGAAAAGTAGCCAACATGTCTGTGCGCTCAACCTTCATGAGCAAGAATGCCATACAGAAGAAAAGGAAATGTGGACTTATAAATAAACTACCGACATCACGCCATGTTTAAGAGTTAATAATAAAGTATAGTGGATATTTTTTGAATGCTGTAGATATTGGGTACAAGTACCCTTTAAGTGGGCTGAAATGAAGTAGCTGTTTAACCTGTTGTTAAAATTGCACTGTGAAGTTTATTTCTGAGTCCAGAATTAATCATGACAAGCAGCAATTCATGCTGAGGTACATTCATTAAAATCAAGGAGCTAAAGGAAGACACAGAATATGCAGTACAGATGCAATTCAATAACACACACACACACACACACACACACACACACACACACACACACACACAAATCATAAGGCACATTTCCAAAACCTTTCTCCTAGTGGTTGGTTAAGTATAGCTTAATTCTCAATAAGAATGTAAGTTACTTGATTTTTATTGTTTATGTTAAAGTGCTTATGCTGAAATATTAAATTACACTTTATACATGTACTACCCAAGATGCACTGTTCTACATTGCCGCCATTGTGCGACTAAATCCCAGTTTCCGAACTTTTACACACCTGTTTTATTCTAGTCTATGGATTACCCAGAATGCTCTGATGTATTAGGCTCCAGGGTAGAGTATTATTGAAGTTTCTACAGGAAGTTCAGGCCTTAGTGCCGACTTGGGTTTCTGGATTTCGCACACTTCACTTGCAAAGACCCATACTTGACAATGTAATTTTTGGAGGCTGTGCTGAGTCTAATTCTTACCCGAAATTCATTAGTGTAGTTTTAAATGCTAACAGGATCAGAATTAACCATGTTTCTCAGTGAGCGGCACTTTATGTACACACATGGAAACGCAGGTCGATATCACACAGTGATGCACCATTGAAGTGCAATAGGTTTACAAAGATCCTCAGGGATGTGTTTAAACCTGCTGTATCTCTCTGTGTCCACACCCATAGTGCTGTAGGATTCAGGAACATGGAGTGACATCATACTTTATAACAACACTGACAGTATTGATACATAATCACTTTTCAGGCAACCAGGCACTGCACGTGTGTGTGTGTGTGTGTGTGTGTGTGTGTGTGTGTGTGTGTGTGTGTGTGTGTGTGTGTGTGTATTTGAGGTGAAAACTAAAGGCCAGTTCTGACAAGAGCCTTGAGTCAACCAGTTCGTATTTCGTGCATCATGATTTTTTTTTTTTTTTATGTATAAAAAAAAGAATGTTACCTTTTCTATCCCCACCCATGAGTGAGAGTGACTATGACTACATTTATTTTCAAATATTCGTTCCAGCCAATGGTCTGGACGTAGCAGGATACACCCTAAATATGAAATATTCACTTCATTTAAAACTATTACAAAATACAAACTACCAGTCAATAGTTTAGATAACGTTTCTTGTGTGTTTGAGTTTTTAACTGATATTTATATTAACAAAAAGAAAGGTCATCACTGTATCCAAACTCACATACTGAAATGATCCATTCATTCATTTTCTGAACTGCTTAATCCTAATTAGGGTCGTGAGGAGGCTGGCGTCCACCTCACCCAACTCTCGGTGAGGGCAGAGTACACCATGGACAGCTCGCCAGGCCATCACAGGGCAGAAACAGGCTGACAGATACGTAGATCATCTTTACAAAAGTCAGGAATGGTTCTTTTACATGAACCTCACACCATAGAAAGTGAGAGACATGGCCCGCCTTTGATAACCCAGTTAGTGCACTGGGGGGACAGTGACAACCTGTTGAGAGTGGGGCTTGAACCCCTAACCTTGGGATCAGTAATCCAGCACCTTTACAACCAGGCCACCACTGCCCTAATATCGAAATTAGTCAATCAAAAATTCTAAATTACTTCAGTTATTCTACAATTTCAGAACACATTTAGTTAGAAAGTGTTATTTATTAATTTACTTGATTTCATATCTATACATGGTGTATTTAATTTACATGAACAAGGTTTAAATCAATGGTATTACATAAGACGTGTTAGACTCTCTCTCTCTCTCTCGCTGTCTCTCTCTTTCTCTATCTCTCACACACACACACACACACACACACACACACACAAACAAACAATGTAATAGGAGGTGTGTCCAAACTTTTGACTGGTACTGTATACTGTATTCTATTTTTTGGACTGCGCAGTAATGTCGTCGTTAACACTTCCACCTTACATCAAGCAGGTTCTGGGTTAAAGATCTTGGCTTGGCAAGGACAATTCTGTGTGAAGTTTCTGTGTTTTCCATGACCTTGCATGTGTTTCTTACAGGTAATACAGTTTCTTCCACAGTCCAAATATAAGAACATCAGGCTAATAAAGCTGATAGGCATAAGCTAAATCTTCCTATATTGAGAAGAGTCTTCTGCACATGTGCATTTGCAGGCCAAAGAGAAGAAAACTTCTATACTGCACAGTAAAAATGGCATCAGAAAATAGCTTGATGTGATATAATTTACCCTTACAGCCTCCAGAAGACGGATTATTTGGACAAAATCCCCGCTATGTCCAATTGTACATTTTGCAGATATTGTGGATGCTGCACTGGTATCTGGTGCCCTATCATTATTCCATGGGTGGACAGGTGCAGGAATAACAGTGATATCTTTCTTCAATGAAAGTATTTTCGGTTTTATGTTGGGTATGTTTTCTGCTAAACTTTTACACAAACATGCAGATAATGAAGCTTCCGTGGAATAAGCCTGTTGCTGTGTTTGCAGCTTAGCAAATCCTTGTGCATTTCCCTGAAATCATTTAAAAATCATCAATTAAAATTCTGCAGAATTTGCCATGACTCACATACTGTTTCAATGCAGCAGGACTCATGTTTGTCCTGCCTGGCCTGTTTGCTTATACTGCATATTATGAGGTGATAGACTGTGGATCCGTGCTATTGGCTGTTTTAAATTGCCCTTTGACATGAGTGTGAATTGTTGTGTGGGCTACACTATTCTGGATTGGTGAGTTGATTAGGATGTAGCCCACCTTTACCCAAAGTCAGCTAAGATAGGCTCCAGCCTCCCCAAGACTCTAGTATATTCAGCAAATAGATGACGAAAATATTAAATGAATAAACGGGGCCATTACATCACCCAGAATGCATTACTTTAGTCTCCAGGACAGTCTGAATATGAATAGATGACAGTGATTTTACTGATGAGGTTAATCTCAAAAATCCTTTAATATCTCTTTTTCTTCTTCTTAAAGGCAGTGGTGGTCTAGTGGTATAGGGCGCCGGATCGCTGATCCAAAGGTTGGGGGTTCGAGTCCCATTCTCCACAAGGTTGTCACTGCCCCCCGCCCCCCCCCCCCCCAGTGCAGCTAACTGGGTTATCAAAGGCAGGCCATGTCTGTCACTGTCTATGGTGAGAGGTTGATGTAAAAGAACCATTGCTGACTTCCGTAAAGAGGAGCTGCAAAGCCGTCAGCGTGTTTCTGTCCCTCGCTAAAAAGGGTTATGACAGGAAGGGCATCCGACGTAAAAACCTCTGCCAAATCAAACGTGCGAATCAGATGATTCGCTGTGGCGACTCCCGAGTAAAAGGGAAAAAGCCGAAAGGAAGCCAGACAGACCTCTTTTTCTTCTTCTTCTTTTCCTTTTGATTGTTCCCTTCAGGGGTCGCCACAACAAATCAACTGCCTCCATCTCACCCTATATTCTGCATCTTCTTCTCTTACACCGACTGCCTTCATCTCCTCCTTCACCACATCCATGAATCGTCTCTTTGGTCTTCCTCTAGGCCTTCTGCCTGGTAGTTCCAACCTCAGCATCCTACTACCAATATACTCACTATCCCTCCTCTGTACATGTCCAAATCATCTCAATCTAGCCTCTCTGACTTTGTCTCCAAAACATCTTACATGTGCTGTCCCTCTGATGTGCTCATTCCTGATCCTATCCATCCTCGTTACTCCCAAAGAGAACCTCAACATTTTCATCTCTGCTACCTCCAGCTCTGCCTCCTGTCTTTTCCCCAGGGTCACTGTTTCTAAACCATACAACATCGCTGGCCTCAACACCGTTTTGTACACTTTTCCTTTCATTCTTGCCGATACCTTCCTATCACATATCACACCGGACACCTTTTCTCCAACCATTCCAACCTGCCTGCACACGCTTCTTCACCTCTTTTCCACACTTTCCATTGCTCTGGATTGTTGAGCCCAAGTACTTAAAATCCTCCACCTTCCTTATCTCTGTTCTCTGTAATCTCACCGTTCCTCTTGGGTCCTTGTCGTTCACACGTTCTGTCTTACTGAGGCGAACCTTCATTCCCCGCCTTTCCAGGGCATACCCCCACCTCTCTAGATTTTCCTGCACTTGTTCTCTGCTCTCACTACAGATCACAATGTCATCTGCAAACCTCATAGTCCAGAGGAAATCTTGTCCAACCTCCTCTGTCAACCTGTCCATCACCACAGCAAATAAGAAGGGACTCTGAGCTGACCCTTGATGCAGTCCTACCTCCACCTTGAACTCTTCTCTCACACCGACAGCACACCTCACCATTGTCTTACATCTCTCATACATGTCCTGCACCACTCTAACCTACTTCTCTGCCACTCCAGACTTTCTCATGCAATACCACAGTTCCTCTCTCGGCACCCTGTCATATGCTTTCTCCAGATCCACAAAAACACAATGCAGCTCCGTCTGACCTTCTCTGTACTTCTTTATTAACATCCTCAAAGCAAACACTGCATCTGTGGTGCTCTTTCTTGGCATGAAACCAAACTGTTGTTCACAAATGCTGACCTCTGCCCTTAGTCTAGTTTCCACTATTCTTCCCTAAAACTTCATCACATGACTTATAAACTTTATTCTCTGTAGCTGCCACAACGATGCACGTCTCCCTTGTGCTTAAAAATGGGCACCATCACACTTCTCCTCCATTTCTCTGGCATCTGCTCACTCTCTAAGATCATGTTGAATGTTCTTGTCAGAAAATTTACTGCTACCTCTCCTAGACACTTCCATACCTCCACCGGTATGTCATCAGGACCAACTGCCTTCCCATTCTTCATCCTCTTCAATGCCCTCCTCACCTCTCCCTGACTAATTTTTGCTACTTCCTGCTCCTCACCTCTTTTCAACAGTCACCTCTTCTACTCTTTTTTTCTCTCTCATTTTCCTCATTCATCAGCTCTTCAAAGTACTTTTTCCATCTTCCCAGCACACTTCTATTATAAGTCAATACATTTCCCTCTCTGTTCTTAATCACTCTAATTTGCTGCACACCCTTCCCATCTCTATTTCTCTGCTGTGCCACCCTGTACAAATTATGTTCTCCCTCTTTACTGTCCAACCTAGCATACAAATCATATGCCCTCTGTTTGGCCTTTGACACCACTACCTTCACCTTACGCTGTGTCTCCCTGTACTCCTGTTTACTCTCTTCGACTCTCTGTGTCCCACTTCTTCTTAGCCTATCTTTTCCTTTGTACACACTCCTGCACTTCCTCTTTCCACCACCAGGTCTCCTTATCTACTCGCCTTCCAGATGACACACCAAGTATTCTAGTATAGTATAATATTTGATCACATTAGCTGTAGTTGTCCAGTCATCTGGAAGCACTTCCTGACCACTCAAAGCCTGTGTCAA
The DNA here is from genome assembly GCA_024760905.1 of Plotosus lineatus. Lineage (NCBI taxonomy): Eukaryota > Metazoa > Chordata > Actinopteri > Siluriformes > Plotosidae > Plotosus > Plotosus lineatus. The sequence continues at coordinate 1,328,691 of CM045748.1, forward strand.
CTCCTCCTTGAAGACAACACAACACTGTTACTTTTTCAGCTTCCACCACTTTGTCTTCTGCTCTGCCTTTGCCTTCTTCATCTTCCTCACCATCAGCGTCATCCTGTACACCACCATCCTATGCTGTTTGGCAACACTCTCACCCGCTACTACTTTGTAGTCACTGACTTCCTTCAAATTACATCGCCTACTCAAGATGTAGTCTACCTGTGTGCTCCTACCTCCGCTTTTATAAGTCACCCTATGCTCCTGTTTCTTCTTGAAGAAAGTATTCACCACAGCCATTTCCATCCTTTTTTGCAAAATCTATCAACATCTGTCCTTCTGTGTTCCTGTCCTGGATACCAAACCTGCCCATCACTTCCTCGTTCACTCTGTTCTCTGCAACAACATGTCAATTGAAGTTTGCACCAATGAGCACTCTTTCACCTCTGGGGGTACTCTGCATCACTTCATCTAACTCACTCCAGAATCTCTCCTTCTCTTCAAGCTCACATCCTGCCTGTGGGGCATAAGCACTAACAACATTGAACATCACATCTTCAGTTTCCAACTTGAGACTCATCACTCTGTCTGACACTGTTTTCACTTCTAGAACATTCCTGACAAACCCCTCCATCAAGATGACTCTATTTCTCTTCCCATCCACACCATGATAAAACAGTTTAAACCCTGCTCCTAAGCTTCTAACCTTGCTACCTTTCCACCTGGTCTCCTGAACACACAGTATGTCCACCTTCCTCCTCTGCATCATGTCAGCCAGCTCTCTATCTTTTCCTGTCATAGTTCCAACATTCAAAGTCCCTACTTTCAGTCCTAGACTCATGCCTTTCCTCTTCTCTCTCTGCCTACGGACACGTCTCCCACCTCTCCCTCTTCGACTTCTTCAACGTCTTCGACCAACAGTAGTCCAATTTCCACCAGCACCCTGTTGGTTAACAGCACTGATGGTGGTCATTGTTTATCCGGGTCTCGACTGATCTGGTATGAATTTCTTTGTTTTGCCTCGCATATTTTATTTGGCATTGGTTTTACTCCGGATGCCCTTCCTGACGCAACCCTCTGCATTTATCCAGGCTTGAGACTGGCGTGAGGGTGCACACTGGCTTGTGCAACCCCCTCATGGTGCAATTAAATATCCTTTAATACTGCATTTTTTTAAGCATCACTGTGCAACCCTTCACAAAACTTAGGTTTTTCATGGTGTCTTTAATTGGATTAAGGTTTCCAATCTGAAAGGTCGAGGGGAAAAAATAAATAAATAAATAAAAACTGCAGCTGTGAAAGAGCATGAATCATTTTATAGAATGCACAACGTGTGTGTGTGTGTGAGAGAGAGAGAGAGAGAGAGAGAGAGAGAGAGAGACCCTCATTCACTGATGTGTTTAGCACAGCATTTTGAATGTATGAGGATATATTTGTAGGGGGTTGGGTATATGTGTACATATATAATATGCATATTTGGGTTGGATGTGAATCATGGCTTCTCCTATGTGGTATGTTTAGAATCATTAATTCTGATTAAACAAAGAGAAAGTGCTGACCCACAGAGTACAGTGTATATATATACTTCATTACACACTCCTTATTCCTATTCACTCCATATCCCCTCCTCTCTATCCCCTATCCCTTATTTCCTTCTTCCTATCTTGTATACGCTACTTCATATTCTATACTACCTATACGCTACTAAATATTCCCTACTGCCGATACCCTACTCCCTATAAATCACACCATATTCAATACTTCCTATCCCTACTCCATATCCCATACTCCTTATACCATATTATATACTCCCTAAACCTACTCTATATTCCCTACTCCCAATACCCTACTCCATATTCAGTACTTATATCTACTCCATATTCCATACTCCTTCGATCCTATACCATATTCCATACCCCCATCCTCTACTCAATGTCCCATACTCCATATTCCTGACACTCGATACTCGACTCAATATTCCATACTCCCTATACCTACTCCATATTCCATGCTACAGATACTCCCTATCCTTACCCTAATCCTTATTCCATAATCTAGCCTTGTAAAGCACACGCACGCACACGCACACACACACACACACACACACACACACATACTTCTGTGCAATACACTGTAGTGCTCTAGGATTCAGGAACATGGAGTAGCATCATACTTTCTAACACACTGGCAGTGTCGATATACTATCACCTTTCAGGCAATGAGGCGCTGCACACGTGTGTGTGTGTGTGTGTGTGTGTGTGTGTGTGTGTGTGTGTGTGTGTGTGTGTGTGTGTGTGTGTGTGTGGTTAATCATTTTTAATGAATTTATTGCAGTGTTGAGGTGGTGCTTTAATCTTACACTTCGACTAATTGTGAAATATTTAAATGTTTAGACTGAACAGGGTTGATGATTTTGAGTGCATTGTAGTATCCAGGCAACAGGATCCCAACATCAACTTTTTCCACCCAAGCTTTTATAAAGATAAATATATTATCCATCTTCTGTTTCAGGCATGCTTTTATCTCAAACCACTCCTCAATTACACACAGAGCATAATGAGTAGCCTATACAAATGCTACATTTTAGGTCGTCCGTTCACAATGAGTTGTGGGGAATGTGTGCAGTAATTCATCCTGAAACACACACACACACACATACACACACACACACACACACACACACACACATACACGGGAACAAGATGATTGACAGCTGCATTAACTGTTGCAGTAGGGATGTCCTTTTTGCTGTACTCGATTAAATAACTTTTAAAAAATGTATTAATTAACAAAGAACTGTATAATTACCACAAAAACCACCATCTGTATCCTTACTGTCCTGTGCACATCCTCACCACACCCACTGTTCACATTCTAACCACCTCCTCTCCACAACCTGAATAACCCTCTGGCCACATCTTTAGTGCCCATCCACATCATCACTGCCTCCTGTCTATATGCTATTCGCCTGCCCTCACTTCTTCACTTCCTGCCCCGTCCATATCCTTATTCCTCTTTGTGCACATCCTCATAATGCCACTGTCCACATTCTAACTGCCCCTGACCACATCACCATCCATCCATATTTTCACGGTCACTGTCCAATTCCTCACCGTCCCACTGTTCACATCCTAACCACCCCCTCTACATCCTCACTGATACCGTTCAGATCCTCACTGCCCCATCCACATGCTAACTGCCCTGTCTTGTCTGTCTGCATGCTCCCCACCCCTGACCATTTCCTGACCTCCCCATTCTTCACATCCTCATAGCAAAATTTTCTGCCCTTCTCTTCGCCTCCTCACTGCCCTGACACCATCCTCAAAGACCACATCCTCACCAACAAATCTGTCCCCATCCTAACTGTCCCTGACCACATCTTTACTGCCATTCTGGTCATATCCTCACCTCCCCGTTTACGTCCTCACTGCCCCACTCTCTTCATATAATACTGTATACCATTATACTATTATACCATAATACCATTCTCTGTTTCTCTGCCCAAGCTCAAACTATGCTGCAACACTGTATATATTATAAAAAAAAATGTTCATTAAAATAATTATTATTTTCAAACCTAACACAAGCTGTAAAAGCATTCCTGTTTTTTTTTTCTTATAAAGATTTGGGTTTATGTACTACATATTTCCACTCGTTATAAGTCGTTTTGATTGCTTTGCGAATGTTAACAGTTTATAAATAGTCTTTATTAATTTGTGATATGGAAGAGAAAATCAGTGTAAGATTTTATGAACTGCAAATGATCAGGAGAGCATTATGGAAATAAATTATGGTAATTAATTTTAATTTATATTTTTATTTATTTTTTTTACAGTCTATTTATCACTAACATTTTTTATTATTGTAGATGTGTCCCAAATTTACAAACCAGACATTGTGTGATGGGTATCTGTTCTATATGACACTGTCTAATGAGAAGTTTGATTTGGGATACAGCCCATGCTGGTTTGATTTACCGGAAACAATATTGGTGATATATTTTTACATCTGTTTGCAATGTTTGGATGAATGAATAAACAAAAAAGTAACATAAAAAAAGAAATCAAATGAAATATAGGAGATTGATATCTGTTGATTTTGTATTTTTAAAAAAACCTCTGACTGTTTTTCTACTACATGTGTTTGTGTGTCTGTCCATTTTGGGTCGGGGTAGTGCAATGATCTGTAATTAAGATGGCACCAGTAAAAAGAACCGTTAAACTAAAATAGTATAATATCTGCATGACTTCCTGTATTTTTCACAAACTGAAAACTTTGATTGTTGTGTATCTGAGTGGATATTTGTCAACTACAGAAACAATTATGACACACAGATTTCTGTCTGTAATGCCGCACTTTCATCATCTTATCATTAACACACCTCAGACTCTCCGACTCTCTGGCTGTGTCTCATTTATTTACAAGGCACTTCAGCCAAAAGAGAAACATCTCAGTCTCTCTCTAACTCTCTCTCTCTCTCTCTCTCTCTCTCTCCCTCTCTCTCTCTCTCTGAGTGTAGAGCAGCAAGGAGGAGGACATGAACAGTGTGAGAACTTATTTGTTATATTTGGAAACTGTTAGTACTGGTACCAGACTAATGCAGATTTCTAGCATTCCATGCTATGGAAGCACATCATGGTGTTCAACACAAAACATAACTGCAGATTTCTAAGTTTATCGTTAAGAAAAAGTTTATTTATTTTTTTAATTGTTAAATTCATTTAAACACACTCCCTGCTGATTGTACCATGCTCACTTTCTTTTGCGGAAGGATGTGCTTTAATCATTTCCCAGTGTGCTCCAGGTCAGCTGTGGCTTCTTGCTTGAGTTGTAAGTTCTGAAATTATTTTAAGTATCAGTTAAAAAAAAAATCGAATGATTCTGTAAAAAAAAAAAAAATATATATATATATATATATATATATATATATATATATATATATATATATATACACACACACATATAATTTCTTATTTATTTTTTTAAGTGATACGAGTGACGTTGCCTGTGAAATAACAGATGATCAACAGTGCTGCTGCTGAAATATGAGCACTGATTGGTCAGAAGGTTAGAGGATTTTTTTTCGAATGTACTGGCTCAGATCTGTGAGGACCAGTCAGGGCATGAAACTGCGAGAACATCTGGAAATTACATCAGAAAATATAATAAAAGGAATAAAATATAATTGCATTCAAACAGAAATAAACATAGATAAGGCCTAAAACAATGCATCCATTACAATTTATAATATTTGATAGTTAAAAACGTTCACTTTTAATATCTGAAGTGCATGTTAATAAAAAAAAATATCATTCACACATTATCACATGATGCTCACCTGTAAACAAGTGTGTGTGTGTGTGTGTGTGTTTGAGTTTGTGAAGTAATACCGTGTTTCCCCGAAAATAAGACAGGGCTTATATTAATTTTCTTACCGAAATATGATACTAGGGCTTATTTTTAGGTGATGATGTATTTTACATTTTTCTCTATTACATGTCTTATCATATATCTTTGTTTTATATATTCTTATTTCGTTATATTTCTTTATTTTTTTAATATTTTAACCAGAACCGAATCGAGCGATTTTAGCGATTTTTATGGACGCAAGTGTATGTCCTCGTTTTAAAGCAATCGCTGATGTCATCGACTGAGCCTCAACGCACAAGGATTGATGCTTTGACAGCGTACCTGAGGTAAAACTGCCTAACAGATGAGTCCGCGCTTTCACCTCAAACCCGAGATTGAGCGAGTAGCAGGCCAATGAATTGCTGCCACTCTCAACTAGGGCTTATTTTAAGGGTAGGGCTTACATTAAAATCATCCTCAAAAATCACGCTAGGTCTTATTTTGCGGTAGGTCTTATTATCGGGGAAACACGGTATGAGTGACTGACTGTGTGTTTATGTATGAGAGCGAGAGAGAGAGAGAGAGAGAGAGAGAGAGAGAGAGAGAGTGAGAATACGTGTGTGTTTGAGTTTGTGGGGTAATATAAGGGACTGTCTGTGTGAGTGAGTGTCTGTGTGATTGTATGTGTAGGTGTGTGAGTGTCTGTGTGAGAATGTGTGAATACATGTGTGTGAGTGTGTATGTATCTGGGTGTGTGAGGTGAGTACACGTGTGTGAGTGCGTGTATGTGTTTGTGAATGTGCATGTGTGTATTTGTGTGTGTGTGTGTGTGTGTGTGTGTTTGCAAATGTGTATGTGTGTATTTGTATGTGTGAGAATGTGTGTATTTATGTGTGAGAATGTGTGTGTTTGAGTTTGTGGGGTAATATGAGTGACTGTGTGTGTGTGTGTGTGTGTGAGTGAGTGAGTGTCTGTGTGTTTGTATGCGTATGTGTGAGAAAATGTGTGAGTGTTTGTGTGTATGAGTGTGTGGGGTGTTTGCATGTGTATTTGGGTGTGTGAGTGAGCACACGTGTGTGTGTGTGTGTGTGTGTGTGTGTGTGTGTGTGTGTGTGTGTGTGTGTTTGCGAATGTGTGTGTGTGTGTGGGGGGGATGGTGTGTTTGTCTGTTTGTATGTGTCTGTTAGAGAGTGTGGCTGTCAGATTTTGTGTGAGTGAGTGTGTATGAGTATGAGTTTGTGTGAGTGTGTGAGTAAGAGAGAGAGAGAGAGATTCTTTGTGTGTGAGTGTTTTTGTGAGTGTCTGTGTGTATGTGTGGTGTCTGAGAAAGTGTGTGAATGGGTTTATGTACATGTTTGTTTTTGTGTGTGGGAGCACTTCTATGTGTGTGTGTGTGTGGGGGGGGTTGTGTTTGTGTGTGATTGCGTGTGTTTGTTTGAGTGGGTGTGGATGCGTGTGTGAATATCTGTTAATCTGTGCATTAGTGTGTGTGTGTGTGTGTGTGTGTGTGTGTGTGTGTTTGAGAAGTAGAGACAATGTGTGTATATGTGAGTATGTGTCTGTGTGTATCTGTGTGAGTATTTGTGAATGTGTAAGTTTGTGTGTGTGTGGGTATGTGTGTGTGTGTGTCTATCTCTGTGTGAATGTGTGTCTGTGAGTGTGTGGGGATGACTGAGTGTGTTTGTGAGTGTGTATGTAAGAGAGAGTGAGTATGGTGTGCGGGCGTAACTGAGTTTGTGTGAGAGTGTGTTCATGTGTATCTGTGTTTGAGTGTGTGTTTGTGTGTGTAAGTCTGTGCTTATCTGTGTGAGTGTGTGCGTGTGTGCACATGTGCGTGTGTTTGTGTGTATTTGTATGTGTGAGAATGTGTGTGTGTGTGAGTGTGTGGGATGGTGTGAGTGTGTGTCTGTATGTTTATCTTTGAGAATGTGTGTGTGAGTATGTGAGTCTGTGTGTGCACGTGTGTGCAACTGAGTGTGTGTATGTGTGTATATGTTTGCATGTTTGAGAATGTGTGTGTTTTTGAGTTTGTGGGGCGTTTGAGTGTGTTGATCTGTAAGAATGTGTGTGTATGTTTATGTGTGTGTTTGAGAGGGAGAGAGTATGTCTGTATATGTGAGTATGTGTCTGGGTGTATTTGTGAATGTGTAAGTTTGTGTGAGTGTGTGTGTCTATCTCTGTTTGAATGTGTGTCTGTGAGTGTGTGGGGATGACTGAGTGTGTTTGTGTGTATGTAAGACAGTGAGTATATTGTGTGGGCGTAACTGAGTGTGTGTGAGAGTGTGTTTGTGTGTTTATCTGTGTGAGTGTGTGCATGTGTGCACGTGTGTGTGTATGTGTGTGTGTGTGTTTGAGTGTGTGGGGTGGTGTGAGTGTGTGTGTGTGTGTGTGTGTGTGCGCATCTGTGTTTCTCTTTGAGAATGAGTGCGTGAGCATGCGAGTCTGTGTGCACGTATGTGCGACTGAGTATGTGTATGTGTGAGTGAGTGTGAGAGAGTAAGTAATGTGGGGGGTGACTAAGTGTGTGTAAGAGTGTGTGAGTGTGGATGTGTGAGTATGTGTGGGTATGTGTATCTGTGTGTAAATGTGTGTGTGTGTGAGTCTGTGTGTGAGTGTGTGGGTGTGTGCACATGTGTGAGTGACTGTGTGTGTGTTTGTGTGTATGTGTTTGTGAGTGTGTATGTATGTATGTATTTGTATGTGTGAGAATGTGTGTGTGTGTGGGGGGGGGGTGAATGTGTGTGTTTGTGTGTATGTGTGTTTGTCTTTGAGAATGGGTGTGAGTATGTGAGTGTGGGTGTGTGACTGAGTGTGCGTTTGATTGTGTGTGTGTATGTTTGAGTGGGTGTGGGTGCATATGTGAGTATCTGTTAATATGTTTATGAATATGTATGAGTCTGTGTGTGTTTGTGTGCTTGTGTGTGTTTGAGACGGAGGGGGATTAAGAGAGAAAGTGAGTAATGTAGGCGGGGCGTGACTAAGTGTGTGCAAGAGTGTGTGTGTGTGTGTGTGTGTGTGTGTGTGTGTGTGCGTGTGTCTTCTTTTCCTTTCGGCTTGTGGCGAATCATCTGCCTCCATCTCACCCTATCCTTTGCATCTTCTTCTCTTACACCAACGACCTTCATGTCCTCCTTCACCACATCCATGAATCGTCTCTTTGGTTTTCCTCTAGGCCTTTTGCCTGGTAGTTCCAGCCTCAGCATCCTATTACCAATATACTCACTATCCCTCCTCTGTACATGTCCAAACCATCTCAATCTAGCCTCTCTGACTTTGTGTCCAGAACGTCTTACATGTGCTGTCCCTCTGATGTGTTCACTCCTAATCCTATCCATCCTCGTTACTCCCAAAGAGAACCTCAACATTTTCATCTCTGCTACCTCCAGCTCTGCCTCCTGTCTTTTCCCCAGGGCCACTGTTTCTAAACCATACAACATCGTTGGCCTCAACACCGTCTTGTACACTTTTCCTTTCAT
>CM045748.1:1342500-1352500 GCA_024760905.1 Plotosus lineatus
CTCAAAGCAAACATTGCATCTGTGGTGCTCTTTCATGGCATGAAACCAAACTGTTGTTCACAAATGCTGACCTCTGCCCTTAGTCTTGTTTCCACTACTCTTTCCCATAACTTCATCGTATGGCTCATCAACTTTATCCCTGTGTAATTGCCACAACTCTGCACACCTCCCTTGTTCTTAAAAATGGGCACCAGCACACTTCTCCTCCATTCCTGCCGCATCTGCTCACTCTCTAAGACCTTGTTGAATGTTCTTGTCAGAAAATCTACTGCTCCGTCTCCTAGACATTTCCATACCTCCACAGGTATATCATCAGAACCAACTGCTTCTCCATTCTTCATCCTCTTCAATGCCCTCCTCACTTCCCCATTACTAATCTTTGCTACATCTTGCACCTCAATGGTCACCTCATCCACTCTTTTTCTCTCTCTCATTTTCCTCATTGATCAGCTCTTCAAAGTGCTCTTTTTATCTTCCCAGCACACTTCTGTCATCAGTCAATTCATTTCCCTCTCTGTCCTTAATCAATCTAACTTGCTGCACGTCCTTCCCATCACTGTGCCAACCTGTAAAGATCATTTTCTCCCTCTTCACTGTCCAACCTATCATACAAGTCATAATACCCCTCTGTTTGGCCTTAGCCACTGCTACTTTCACCTTACACTGTCTCCCTGTACTCATGTTTACTCTCTTCGGTCCTCTCAGTGTCCCACTTCTTCTGAGCTAACCGCTTCCTTTGTACACACTCCTGCACTTCCTCATTCCACCACCAGGTCTGCTTTCTACGTTCCTTCCAGAGGACACACCAAGAACTCTCCCACCTGTGGCCCTTATCACAATTGCTGTGGTTGTCCAGTAATCTGGAAGCACTTCCTGGCCACCCAATGCCTGTTTCAACTCCTCCTTGAAGACAACCCGACACTCTTCCTTTTTCAACTTCCACCACTTTGTCTTCTGCTCTGCCTTTGCCTTCTTCACCTTCCTCACCATCAGTGTCATCCTGCACACCGCCATCCTATGCAGTTTGGCAACACTCTCACCCGCTACTACTTTGCAGTCACTGACTTCCTTCAAATTACATCGCCTACACAAGATGTAGTCTACCTGTTTGCTCCTACCTCCACTTTTTTAAGTCGCCCAATGCTCCTGTTTCTTCTTGAAGAAAGCACTCACCACAACCAATTCCATCCTTTTTGCAAAATCGATCAACATCTGTCCTTCTGTGTTCCTGTCCTGAATACCAAAACTGCCCATCACTTCCTCATCCGCTCTGTTGCCTGCACCAACATGTCCATTGTCTGCACCAATGACCACTCTTTCACCTCTGGGGTATTCTGCATCAGTCCATCTAACTCACTCCATAATCTCTCCTTCTCTTCTAGCTCACATCCTGCCTGTGGGGCATAAGCACTAACAACGTTGAACATCACAACTTCAATTTCTAACTTAAGACTCATCACTCTGTCTGACAGTTTAAAACAGTTTAAACCCTGCTCCTAAGCTTTGAGCCTTGCTACCTTTCCACCTGGTTTCCTGAACACACAGTGTGTCCACCTTCCTCCTCTGCATCATGTCAGCCAGCTCTCCATCTTTTCATTGCATAGTTCCAACATTCAAAGTCCCCACTCACAGTCCTGGACTCATGCCTTTCCTCTTCTCTCTCTGCCTACGGACAAGCCTCCCGCCTCTTCTTCTTTGATGTCTTAAAAAATGTCCAATTTCCATCAGCACTTTGTTGGTTAACAGCACTGATGGCGGTCGTTGTTAACCCCGGCCTCGAACGATCCGGTATGGGGGAAATACTTCTGATTTGTATCATAAAAGTTTGGCATTGGTTTTACGTCGGATGCCATTTCTGACACAACGCTCTGCATTTCTCTGGGCTTGGGACCGGCATAAGGGTGAGAGACACTGGTTAGTGCCCCCCCGCCCGCGCCCGCCTCATGGCTGCATTGAAGTAAAGGATTCGATTTAATGTGATATTAATAACCCTCATGTGCAATTACAGTAAAAACACTGTGAATATTATTATCTATTACAATTTAAGATCCTAATCCAGAAACAGTTTATAATTTAAATGCAAGGGGAAGATGATGACTGGTTCTGCATTTTAGTGGGGCAGGTGGCATAATGGTTTGGGTGCTGCGCTCATGATCGGGAGCTTGTGAGTTCGAATCCCACTGAGACCCTCACTGTGCTAAGACCCCTGGGCAAGGTCTTAACCACAAGTGTGCCTCTGTTCACCCAGCAGTATAAATGGGTACCAGCAAAAATATACTGGGAAGGTCACCTGTGATGGACTAGCATCCCATCCAGGGGGAATTGAACTCCTGGTCGCTTCACGCTATGGAAACCGGGGATAAGCACCGGCCTGATGAGCCACAAGGCTCCGGTGTAAAAACCCAACAGACTTACCTCTGCATTTTATTCAAGACGAGGCTAATCTTAGGGTTAGAAAATGTAAACAGAATTCAGAAAGGAGTAAGATAGTGTGTGTGTCTGTGTGTGTGTATATACATATATATGAGTCGCCACAGCGAAACATCTGATTCGCACATTTGATTTGGCAGAGGTTTTTATGTTGGATGCCCTTTTTGTCACAACCCTTTTAGCAAGGAACAGAAACACGCTGACAACTTTGCAACCTACTCTTTACGAAAGTCAGCAATGGTTCTTTTACATGCCTCTCACCATAGACAGTGACAGACATGGCCCGCCTTTGATAACCCAGTTAGCTGCACTGGGGGGGGGTCAGTGACAACCTTGTGGAGTGTGGGACTCGAACCCCCAACCTTTGGATCAGTGATCCAGCGCCCTATACCACTAGACATCACCACTATATATATATATATATATATATATATATATATATATATATATATATATATATAGATAGATATAGATATTTTGCATTGTAAGATTGTAATAATAATCATCTTAATTAGATGTGTTTGATGATATGATTGTAACCACTTTGATTTAAAATTTGTAACAAAGTGCCCCTTTAATTTTTAACAAAAATGTAAGTCTGTAATAACAACAACAATAACAATAATAATAAGAAGAAGAAGAAGATGAAGAAGAAGAAGAAGAAGAATATGAACGTTATAATAAATATAAATAACTTAAGTCTAAATGCTACATAGTCCCCTTAGGGACGGTGCTATTTAACCATAAAAATATTACTTAGCTCATTCCACATGTTCTGAAAGAGACGCATGCTGGTGTCATTTTTAATTGTCAGTATTATAACCATTTTTGTCAGGTCATTTATCTCCACGACAAGGTCACATGGTCAGGATGTGGCATTACGTTTCATTTCGGTCTCTGATTTCTGTATGATAAAAGTATATATTTGCAATAAATTTATCTTGTAAAGTACAGTGTGTTTATTTTACTTTGTTTTTTCTTCCCGAGTTGCATATATACTCCACCATTCAAACTTTTAGGGTCATTCAAAGTACTTTAAAAAGATTAAATGAATCATGAACACAGCCTGGAAAATCTTGAGGTTGTAAATGACTATGATTGGAACAAACGGCTGGATTTTTAATGAAATCTCTGAGACTGGATGGACAAAAGAAAGACATTGAGATACACATCAGAATACAAGCATCGAACAGAGCAGGACTATGGAAAGCATTCAATAAGATGCAAAATAGATGAATTTAAATTTGAGGTGTTTGGGTCTCACACACACACACACACACACACACACAAAAAAAAAAACATTGAATATGCTGGAGGAATGGTTCACATCATCTATCAAAAATGATGTTTTGTGATGGTGTAGGACTGCTTGCATGGTGGGAAAGTGGGAAAGCTGTACAAGGTAAAGTAGATCTTGAACAAGGAAGGCTATCTCTCCATGTTGCAGCGCCATGCCATACCTTGTGGATGGTGTTGATTGGAGCTACTATTCTCCAACAAGAGAACAATTACCCAAACCCCTTCAAACTATATAGGAACAAGTGAAGCAGTCGTTTGGTATTTTCTTTGTAATGAAGTGGACAGTCACACAATCTCAACCTGATTGGAGCAGGTTGACCATATGGTGCCCATCAAGCCAATCCAACTTGTTGGAAGTACCTCAGGAAGCATGAAGTGGAATACCTTCATATATTTCGAGCTTGAATGAGAAAGCTCAAGTAAAATGTACTATTTATAACCTTGTGAATGTCTCTAGTTTTGGCATGCAGGGTGGGAGCGGTGATGTCCCAACAGGGATATCATTTTTTTTTTTTTTTTTTTTTTTTTTTTGGTAAAAACACAGTAATCTACAATCACAGGTAAGTCCCTTTTCTGCTAATTCATCTCTTGTAATCTTCTGCAATTTTCCTAGGAAACATTATATAAAAAGGGCTGTATGTTTTATTAGAAGGTAGTTAAAGGGATATTGCAATTACGCTAATGCTTGTTGACTTGTGTAGAAAATTGAACATGAATGCCCAGGATTTAATTGGGAACTGTTAGGATACTGTATTCTTCGGTTACCATTTTAATGAGTCTCACAAGAAGATTTAAAAATGCACATGTAGGTTATATCCCTCTTTATAAAATCATACATTACAATATTCATTAAAAACACACTGAAGAAAAAGAAAAAGAAAGAGATTTTTTTTAAAAAAACAGAAATAGTCATTATTGTTTATTTCTGTATTTAAAACACAGATGAAGACATTGACTTCTATAGTAAAAGTCTCGAGTGCTGATCTCAACTCTATTTTATTTGTACTTTATTTCATATTTCCAGTGTTTAGCTCCTTCTCCTATTTGAAGTACTTCACATCACAGTGAATGAAAGCTTTAATATCAGGACCTTCAATTTTCTCAGACTACACAGAGATTATAGAGCACTCAAGAAACTCCTTTTGACTTTAACAGAGCAGCTGAGCACTCCAACAGCACTGAGGAGAGGAGACTTGTGATTATGCAGAACTGTACATGTGTAGTGCTCATCAGGTATGCTTATGTCCTTCGATCCTTCGTACTGTAAGAAACCGTGATGCTCGTCAGACGTGTTCCATCCTTCATCCCACTACAGACTGTACAATTTTGGATTCTCCCAGACAAAAGTTTACAAATGTGAAACAGTTGTGATTTCTTTGGTCACAGCATCTAAATGGATTATCAAGTCGTACTGTGAGACGGATTCAAAGATACCAATTGTCATGACGTTGTGACCTACGGTCATTTTCTGACAGTGGCAATAACTTAGAATAATCATCTCACATTGTAATATGATGGTTTGGATCGCTGTCGAATGCCAAGAAGGTCCTGGGTTCAAGTCTCATGCTCAAGAAGGGAAATTTCTATATGGGGTTTTTATGTTCTCGCTGTCCTTGCTGGTTTCCTCCCACTGTTCAATGACAGGCAAATTACACTAACTGTCTGTTTCAAATTTTCCCCTAGGTGTGAAAGTGAATATGAATAATTGTGTGCGTTTGTTGCCCTGTGATAAATTGACAAACTATGCATGGCATACCCTGCCTTCACCCTGAGTTTGCTGAAATAGGCTCAAACCTCTCCACAACCAGGGATTAGGCAATTTGGTAAATAAACTAATCTCACAGTGTGTCAAGCCATGATTAATGTCTATTGATTAAAAATACAAAAACATGAATAAAATACAAAATGAAATAACATCTGCTGTCCAAAGTAAGACGGAATAAAGGACCAGTATGTTACAGAACAGTAAGACATACACAGGAAACACAGCTAACCACCGCACCACCATGCTGCTCAATCACAGAAGTTCATTCATTCATTTTCTGAACCCATAATGCTATGTAGGGTTGCAGGGAGGCTAACACTCATCTCAGCCGACTCTAGGCGAGGACAGGTTACACTCTGGACAGCTCGCCAGGCTATTTCATGGCCAATACTCACACTAAGCCTGCAGTGCATCTTTTTGAAATGTGGGAGTACTTGGATGAAACCCAGACAAGCACAGAGAAAACATGCAAACTCCACACCAAGACACCAGGGCTAGGATTCGAACCAAGGCCTTCTTGCTGCATGGTGGATGCGTGAACCACTACGCCATCATGGCTAATTACAGAAATAGCAATAGAATTTTTTTATGAATAAAAGGTGATGCTGAAAATGAAACCACCTGGATGACCAGTTCTAGCATCTAAAAGAAGTCAGAGTGTGATTGCAAAAAGAAACAGAAAGATAGATGTGTGTGTGTGTGTGTGTGTGTGTGTGTGTGTGTGTGTGTGTGTGTGTGTGTGTGTGTCAGACAGAGAGAGAAGTTGTGTGTGTTTGTGTGTGTGAGAGAGAGAGAATGTGTGTATGGAAGAGTGTGTGTGTGTGTGTGTGTGTGTGTGTGTGTGTGTGTGTCAGACAGAGAGAGAAGTTGTGTGTGTTTGTGTGAGAGAGAGAGAGAGAGGTAGAGAAAGAGATTTAGATTTTTTTTAAACTACAGTAAAACCTCCGCTGACGAACGCTTAAGCTCACGAACTTTTCACCTCAAGAACATTAAATTTGCGAGCATATAGTCTCTGCTGACGAACTAGTTTTCGCTGGACGAATCAAACCACGCGGTCGAACAGCGCCACGGTGGCGGCCACGAGAAGCTGACGCACGCTCACGGCGTCACAGTTCGTCACCCCCTTTCTTTGAGTGCGGAAGTGGTTTGTGTTTGATAGACATTTTGGACCATATTGAGTGTACTTTTGCTATTATGGGACCGAAAAAGACCCCACCACAGGCGGAGATCATTGAAAAACACGAACGAGGTGTGCGTTTGTGTGACTCAGCCTCCCAGTACCAGTACGCTAAGTCTACCATTGCTCCCATCCTTAAGAACAAGGAAGCTATTAAGGGTGCGTGTGTGGCTATGCGTGTTTCCAAACAGTAGGCGTTTCCAAACTCTCCTTCCAAACAGTAAGTCCCTCCCTCCCTCCTCCTCCCACTCCATTCCATCAAGCCATCAACTACCATCACAAAGGTAAATAAAACCACTTTATTATACAGTACAGTTTATTTCTTTAATTACAATACAATAGCACATTTATTATACATAAAATAAGGTATATTTTTGTGTAGTTTTAAGGCTTATTTAGTAGAAAATTATGTTTTATGGTGACCTGGGAACGGATTATTCTCATTTTAATGGTTTCTTATGGGAAATAAATGTTCGGAAGACGAACTTTTCGCCTCACACACACTTTCTGGGAACCAATTATGTTCGTGAGCTGAGGGATCACTGTACTTTATTTTAACACAAAAAAACACTTGTTTGTAAAGCATGAACAGAATGACAATACTGAAGTAATATTAGAGTACAAACCAACACACCCACAAAAAATAAATAGAAAAATAAAATAATAAATAGCAAAACAAAACTCCACAAATTTAAGCACCTTGACCTGAAAAAAAATGAAATAAAATTTTATAATTGGAAAATCTCCCCTCAACCGATATTTGGTGAAACAGCAGCTTCTCTCGCTTTACAGAACATAAACTGTCACTTTCACATAAAACTTTCTTACAGTATTCCAAGTCTTTCATTCAACTATAATACAGTGGTACCTTGACTTACGAATTAAATCCATTCCGAGAACAAGCTTGAAAATGGAAACGTTCGTTAGTTGAAACAATAGAAAACCAATTAATCTGTTTCAACTTCTTCTTCTTCTTCTTCCGCTTCTTTTTATTCTTCTTCTTCATCTTCTTCTTCTTTCGGCGGTTCCCTTCAGGGATTGCCACAGCGACTCTTCTGCCTCCATCTCACCCTGTCCTCTGCATCTTATTTTCTTCTGTCAACGACCTTCCTTCACCTAAATCTCTTCTTTGGTCTTCCTCTAGGCCTTCCGCCTGGTAGTTCCAACCTCAGCATCATATATCCACTCCAACATCAATATATCCACTATCCCTCCTTTGTACATGTCCAAACCATCTCAATGTAGCCTCTCTGACTTTGTCTCCAAAACCTCTTCCATGTGCTGTCCCTCTGATGGACTCATTCCAGATCCAATCCATCCTCATTACTCCCAAAGAGAACCTCAACATTTTCATCTCTGCTAACTCCAGCTCTGCCTCCTGCCTTTTCCTCAGCGCCACTGTTTCTAAACCATACAACATCGCTGGCCTCAACACCGTCTTGTACACTTTTCCTTTCATTCTTGCCGATACCTTCCTATCACACATCACACCGGACACTATTCTCCAACCATTTCAACCAGCCTGCACACGCTTCTTCACCTCTTTTCCACACTCTCCATTGCTCAGGATTGTTGAGCCGAAGTACTTAAACCTACTCCAACCTCTTCCCAAATTCATACAACGTGACACAAACATGTTTATTTCACGTAATATATTTAAGATAAACATGTAACAAATATTTAACAATAATAACACATGAAAGTAATATTAATAATACAGACGCTCCCCAACTTCCGTTTTAGTTCGGTGCAACCCCCGACCCCCCACCACCACCACCACCACCACCTCCAGTAAAACTAACTGGGTTATCAAAGGTCGGCAATGTCTCTCACAATCTGATGTGAGAGGTTCATGTTAACGAGCCATTGCTGTTTGTTTCAAGAGTAAGCTGCATTGCCGTCAGGACGTGACTGCCCAGCAATGGCCTGGTGAGCTGTCTCGGGTGTACTCTGCCCTTGGCCAGAGTTCACGTAGATGAGTGCCATCCTCCCTGTGACCTTTAATTA
Organism: Plotosus lineatus; assembly: GCA_024760905.1. NCBI lineage: Eukaryota > Metazoa > Chordata > Actinopteri > Siluriformes > Plotosidae > Plotosus > Plotosus lineatus. Next base: position 1,351,179 of record CM045748.1, read on the forward strand.
GGATTAAGTAGTTCAGAAAATGAATGAATAGGCCAATGGGCTTTTCAGACCGTTTGTTGGTTGAATGCTGTATTTTAATCAACAATATTAGGTGTGGAATAGCAAACTGGCATTTTAACACAGCACTTTCATCTGAGCAAAATTTTAGAAAAGTTTTTACTGTTGTTCTGGAACCATTTTAGACAGACAAAGTCCAGTATTAGTTCTTCACAACAGTGATGGGACATCAGGAAAAGTAAAATTAAATCTCTGCGCCTGCAATTCAATTCAAATCAGTTTTATTTGTAATGTGTTGTTTTTTTTTAACTGAAATTGTCACAAAGCACCTTTACACAGTAAAAGTAGGAGTTTACAAAGCAGAATTTTCTACAATCCCTACACTAATCACCTATGGCCATGGTGGCAAGGAAAACGTTCCTTGGTTAACGTGAGGAGGGAACATTGAGAGGAACCAGGCCCAAAAGTGAAACCCATCCTCATTTGTGATTACCATAGAAATACAAATCACATCAGAGGACCATTACAGTCCAAAGTGTAGTCTGGTGGGTTCTACCACAACTATAAATCCAAAATAAATGTGGGAAAGGAGTTTGTCTCCAGCAGTCAAAAATAATTTTCATAATCTGAGTGTGCACATCTAAAGCCATATAGATCTTTATCAGCCAGAGGGGCTAAGATGAGAACTCAAGCGAGCATCAGCACACCAGGACAGACCACAGTACTAAGAGAGCAGAAGAATCAGGATTACAGCATCCCAGAAGAAGAATGTGTCCCTCAACAAAATGAGAGAGAGCAAAAGAGGAAGAGAGGGGGTTGTTCAATATACTATGATGGATGCTCCCTCGCAGTTTTTTTTTTTTTTTTTTCTTATCTGGAAATGAAAACAGATGATTCTTATACACTGCCTGTGATCCCGTTGGGGACAGCTACTCCAGGAGTCATCAGTGTTACCAGATGCGAACAGTCATCTAGAGTCCAAAATCTCCCCACAGGAACTGTTGGTAGCATTGCAGAGTCACAAACTTGGGAAAGCCCCAGGGATGGATAACCTGCCAACCGACTCCTTTACCATGATCTGGACAGTGATCGGTGAGGACCTGCTGAATGCCCTCAGGGACAGTCTGGTGAAAGGCTGGTTGCCCCTGAGTTTCAGGAGAGTGATTCTAATCCTCATGCCAAAAAAAAGGACTTAAAGAATATAAAAACTGACATGCAGTGTCCCTCCTCTACACTGATACAAGCTTCTCTCCAAGGTCCTATCAAACAGGTTGAGGAAAGTGATGGAGCAGGTCATTCATGTAGACCAAACCTATTCTGTCCCA
>CM045748.1:1357500-1412500 GCA_024760905.1 Plotosus lineatus
CAATGTACTCAGTATATTACTGAGCTGGCCTGGTCATCAATGGCAAGAAAATTGAAGTAATTGTTCAGCCCGTGGAGCCTCCGTTCAATCATGTTTTTCAAATCAACAATGATCTGTCAAGAAATGTTTACCACTGCATCTACCATTGCAACATCAAAAACCATCTCCTGTGATCTTTTCTAATGAAATCTAGCACCAAATTAATCGAGCACCTCTCTTTGAACAAAATCTCACAGTAGAAACAAAGATGACCGTGTATAATGATGCCTGCATTTCAACATTACTCTATGGCTGTGAGGCTTGGCCCTGTATTGGTGACACATCAAAAGTGTAGAAGCCTTTCATACTCGATGTCTTCAGTTCATTGTCAGCCTGCCCTGGGGGGACAAGGTTCCTCATACAGAGCGCTGCCACAAATTGAGCTCAAGCTCCTTGGACAGCATGCTGCTGAAACAGGTTGGCATGTGCACAGAATATCCTTAGACAGACTGTCTCACTGCATGCTCTATGATGAGCAAAGCAATCGATAACAGACAAGGAGTGGCCAAGAGAAGCGCTGCAAGGATCATGTAGAGGTCAGCTCAAGAAATGCAGTATCCACACTCACAACTCGAAGTGCTTGTCACTGACTGACAGGCTTGGGAATCATTTTCCCAACATGGTATCCAAGTCCTCAATAACAACTGCAACACTCCAGAAAGAGCAAGACGTGCACATCGTCACCAAAAAGCAATTGCTGCTCCCTTGCACCCACAAGGCACTCAGTGCACTATCTGTGGTCTTGTCTGTGCTTCTGACTTTGGTCTTCAAATCCAACAGCAGAGCCATGTATAGTACTAACCTTTCTTACCTGCTTCTGAGCTTTGAAAGACTTCTCTGTGTGGTGTTGTGTACATGTGTGACAAGCAGCACAAGCACGTTTCTCTCATTTGCTTTCTCTCTGTCTATCTCACTCTCTCTTTGTCTCACACTTTATCTCTCTCATTCACTCACTCTGTCTGTCTCACACTCATTTTCTCACTTGCTATTACCCCCATTTCACTGGAGCATGGCAGACTCGCGGAAGCAAAAATCATCCTCCAATGTTCCTCCGTCGTTCCGTCATCTTCCGTGTCCTTCCAGATGATTCCGAATGTATTCCTCCGCTTCTGGCAGGCCAAAATCTTCCACGAACCTGCTTTTGAACATGGGTGAGAGTGTTGCCAAACAGCATAGGATGGTGGTGTGCAGGATGACACTGATGGTGAAGAAGGTGAAGAAGGCAAAGGCAGAGCAGAAAACAAAGTGGTGGAAGCTAAAATAGGAAGAGTGTCATGTTGTCTTCAAGAAGGAGTTGAAACAGGCTTTGGGTGGTCAGGAAGTGCTTCCAGATGACTGGACAGCTACAGCTAATGGGACCCGGGAGAAAGGTCGGAGAGTACTTGGTGTGTCCTCTGGAAGGAATCCAGATAAGGAGACTTGGTGGTGGAATGGGAAAGTGTAGGAGTGTGTACAAAGGAAGATGTTAGCTAAGAAGAAGTGGGACATAGAGAGGACCGAAGAGAGTAAACAGAAGTACAGGGAGACACAGCGTAAGGCGAAGGTAGCGGTGTCAAAGGCCAAACAGAGGGCGTATGATGACTTGTATGCTAGGTTGGACAGTAAGGAGGGCGAAATTAATTGATACAAGTTGGCACAGCAGAGAAATAGAGATGGGAAGGACATGCAGAAAATTAGAGAGATTAAGGACAGAGTGGGAAAAGTATTGACTAATGACAGAAGTTTGCTGGGAAGATGAAAAGCATACTTTGAAGAGCTATTGATGGAGAAAAAAAAAGAAAATAAAGAGTTGAAGAGGTGACCACTGAGGACCAGGAAGTAGTAAAGATTAGAACAAAGTTAGCAGGGCATTGAAGAGAATGAAGTGTGAAAAGGCAGTTGGTCCTGATGACATACCGGTGGAGGTATGGAAGTGTCTAGGAGAGGTAGCAGTAGATTTTCTGACAAGAATATTGAACAAGGTTTTAGAGAGTGAGAGCATGCCGGAGGAATGGAGGAGACATTTGCTGGTGTCCATTTTGAAGAACAAGGAAGATGTGCAGAGTTGTGGCAACCACAGAGGTATAACGTTAATGAGCCATACGATGAAGTTATGGGAAAGAATAGTGGAAGCGAGACTAAGGGCACAGGTCAGCACTTGCGAACAACAGTTTGGTTCCATGCCAAGAAAGAGCACCACAGATGCAGTGTTTGCTTTAAGGATGTTAACAGAGAAGTACAGAGAATGTCAGAGGGTGTCACATTGTGCCTTTGTGGATCTGGAGAAAGCATATGACAGAGTGCCGAGAGAGGAACCGTGGTATTGCATGAGGAAGTCTGGAGTGGCAAAGAAGCATGTTAGAGTGGTGCAGGACATGTATAAGACATGAAAGACAGTGGTGTGGTGTGCTGTCAGTGTGACAGAAGAGTTTGAGGTGGAGGTGGGACTGCATCAAGGGTCAGCTCGGGGTCCCTTCTTGTTTGCTATGGTGATGGACAGGCTTACAGACGAAGTTAGACAAGATTCCCCATGGACTATGATGATTGCCAATGACATTGTGATCTGTAGTTCGAGCAAAGAATAAGAGGAGTAAAATCTAGAGTGGTGCAGGTATGCCCTGAAAAGGAGAGGAATGAAGGTAAGCCTCAGTAAGACAGAATACACGAGTGTGGACAACAAAAACCCAAGTGGAACAGTGAGGTTACAGGGAGCAGAAATATGCACAGGGAGCAGATGCTGTATGGTTTAGAAACAGTCACACTGAGGAAAAGGCAGGCGGTAGCAGAGACAAAAATGTTGAGATTCTTTCTGGGAGTCACGAAGATGGATAGGATCAGGAATGAATATATCAGAGGGACAGCACATGTAAAAGAGGTTTTGGAGACAAAGTCAGAGAGGTTCGATTGAGATGGTTTGGATATGTTCAGAGGAGGGATAGTGAATATATTGGTAGTAAGATGCTGAGGTTGGAACTCTCAGGTAGAAAGCCTAGAGGAAGACCAAAGAGAAAATTTATGGATGTGCTGAAGCAGGACATGAAGGTAGTTGGTGTAAGAGAAGAATCTGCAGAGGAACAGCCTAAAGGAAAAGAAGAAGAAGAAGAAGAAGAAGCTTGACCGTTGTCATGGAAACGATGAATTTAGTGATTAAAAACTATAATTGTTTCTCCTTGGTATCCTAGAATTCCTGATAATAAATTATGGATCTGACAGAAACAGTTGACTAAATCATTAGTATGAACTCCTTATACACCAACATGCACTACTTCGAAACCGATTTATGGCAAATCTTTCCTCTGGTTAGAATTAATCACATTAATCTGTTTCTAATAATGTTGATAGTACAAATTGATTTATAAATTATATAATTCAATGTATAAATGCATGAACCATAAAAATATGAAATGAAAACAATGTGTGAAGTCGAACACTACTAAATTGGACAGGACTGAATTGGACTCCAATGAAAGGACAGGAGTGACGACAGAACCAGGAGGAACCTGGAAGTAATGTACCAATAAAAGCAGCTGTAAAAAGAAAGAAAAAAAATCACATACACTGTGTTTTTCAGAGTTCCTGACTATAGAGAAAAGTTAATGTCATAAAACTGAAATATTTACACAATAAATATAATAAGGGTAAAATATTCACACACACACACACACACACACACACACACACACACACACACACACACACATCTCAGTGAAATAAAAACACTAACTTTGCTCGATATATTGAAGTGTTTTCACTCTGTAATGTTTTTCTTTTATAGCTCTAATATTACTTTATTTTTTCATGTTTCCCTTTTTGCTGAAATGAATTTACACACACAGAAGACAGTGATATAAGACTTTCATTTGTTCGTGCTAATGGAAATACATACCCAGTGTACCCACACTGGTACACACACACACACACACACAAGCATATAATCTTTATTCAGAGGAATTCTTTCATGACCTTTATTTTTTTTTTTTTTGTTTAATATTTTTTATTATTATTATTATTTTATGTTTTGTTCACTATATCTATTTCTGTTCATGTAAAAAGAGCAAGAGAGTGTGTGAGTGAGAGAATATATGTTGCCCTCCATAATTATTGGTACCACTGGTTAAGCTGTGTTAAACTCCTTACAAAAATTATATTTTTATTGCAGAAGCTCCTCTCAAACTGAAAATTGTAGAAAACTTTCAACTCAAGTAAATTTTAATGGGGGAAAAAAATCCCTGACTAAGAACTAATTATTTTTCATAAAATCACCTGTTCTACAATTGGCACCTCGAACAATTCTTAGGAAATAAATGTAGTTGAAGTATTTCTGTCATTTCGACAGTAGTTTACAAAGTTGATCAGAGTATCTAGGAACATATACATAGACGGCACGGTGGCGTAGTGGTTAGCACGTCCGCCTCACAGCAAGAAGGCCCGGGTTTGATTCCCGGCCTGGGCGTTTCTGTGTGGAGTTTGCATGTTCTCCCTGTGCTTGTGTGGGTTTCCTCCGGGTGCTCCGGTTTCCTCCCACAATACAAAGACATGCACTGTAGGTTAATTGGCCGTTCTAAATTGGGGACAACAGATGGAAACTAGCTATTAAGCTATAATCTGGTACAGTACATCTCTGTCTCTATGAGCTTAATGTTCCTGTACATTGTCCCTTAAATAAATAAATAAATATAAATCTTTGTGGATACATATGACTTAATACAGAGGCCATTTATCTTAGCCACTTTTCAACATGGGAAAGACAAATAAACACACCATTCAAGTTAGGCAGACATGTGCTGACTTTTACAAGTCAGGTGATGACTACAAGAAAATTATCCCTCGCCTGCACCTGCCCGTATCTACCATCAAAGAGATTATTACAAAGTTTAAAACAACCAGAACAGTGGTAAACAAGCCAGGACAAAGACACGGGGTTATTTTCCACCACACACAGTGAGGAGGAGTGTAAGAGAAATTAAAAGGATAAATGAGTTTTCAGCTGACTGTGGGTGAAGGCAGGGTACACGCTGAACAGCTCTGGGTCAGACCACACACAATCATTCACATGCACATACACTCAGGGACAATTTGGGACAGCCAATAAGCCTAATGGACATTTTGTCTTTTGACCGTGAAAGAAAACCAGAGCAACATGAAAACTTATGAAAGCCTTAGGAGAACATTTTGATTCCGCACAGAAACACCCTTGCCATGTCCAAGACTTGAAATCAGCGTCTTCTTGCTGTGAGTTGGATGTGGTAACTGGCTGTGGGACACTGGTGGCTTCGTGGTTAAGATTCTGGATTACTGATCAGACAGTTGATTATTTAAATCCCAGTACCATCAAGCCATCACCAGTTTAAGCAAGGCCCTTAACTCTCAGCTGTTTAGTTCTTTTAAGTCAATATGGATAAGGGCATCTGCCAAATGCTGTAAATATATTTTAAAAAAAAATTATTGGCAATTGTTACATGAAATTGAAATCAGTTTAGCATCGATGTGTGTCCGAGATTCTTCCTTTTTTCATTGTCTGAGCCGAACAATGACTCCGATGCTCTTGCGTGGACTCTTGATTCTTTGAACGATGAACTGATTCAAGAGAAATGATTCTTCCCCCACGCCCTTTGTAAAGAGATGCATGAGGTTGGAAATACATGTACACTAGTCTTGCTCCTCCTTCTCCATACATTAATGTCTTCTTCTTCTTCTTCTTCTTCTTCTTCTTTTACTTTCAGCTGCTCCCTTCAGGGGTCGCCACAGCAAATCATCCGCCTCCATCTCACCCTGTCCTCTGCATTTTCTTTTCTGACTCCAACGACCTTCATGTCTTCCTTCACCACATCCATAAACCTCTTCTTTGGTCTTCCTCGAGGCCTTCTGCCTGGTAGTTCCAACCTCAGCATCCTACTGCCAATATACACACTATCCCTCCTCTGTACATGTCCAAACCATCTCAATCTAGCCTCTCTGACTTTGTCTCCAAAACATTTTACGTGGGCTGTCCCTCTGATATACTCATTTCTGATCCTATCCATCCTCGTTACTCCCAGAGAGAACCTCAACATTTTCATCTCCACTACCTCCAGCTCTGCCTCCTGCCTTTTCCTCAGCGCCACTGTTTCTAAGCCATACATCGCTGGCCTCACCACCGTTTTGTACAATTTTCCCTTCATTCTTGCTGACACTCTCCTATCGCACATCACACCGAACACTTTTCTCCAACCATTCCAGCCTGCCTGCACACGCTTCTTCACCTCTTTTCCACACTCTCCATTGCTCTGGATTGTTGAGCCTAAGTACTTAAAATCCTCCACCTTTGTTATCTCTGCTCCCTGTGACATCACCGTTCCTTCTGGGTCCTTCTCATTCACACACATGTATTCTGATTTTCTGAGGCGAACCTTCATTCCTCTCCTTTCCAGGGCATACCTCCACCTCTCTAGATTTTCCTGCACTTGTTCTTTGCTCTCACTACAGATCACAAAGTCATCTGCAAACCTCATAGTCCATGGAGATTCTTGTCTAACCTCGTCTGTCAGCCTGTCCATCACCAAAGCAAACAAGAAGGGGCTCAGAGCTGACCCTTGATGCAGTCCCACCTCCACCTTGAATTCGTCGGTCACACCGACAGCACACCCCACCACTGTCTTACATCTCTCATACATGTCTTGCACCACTCTAACATACTTCTCTGCCACTCCAGACTTCCTCATGCAATACCACAGTTCCTCTCTTGGCACCCTGTCATATGCTTTTTCCAGATCCACAAAGGCACAATGTAGCTCCCTCTGACCTTCTCTGTACTTCTCTATTAACATCCTCAAAGCAAACATCGCATCTGTGGTGCTCTTTCTTGGCATGAAACCGAACTGTTGTTCACAAATGCTGACCTCTGCCCTTAGTCTAGCTTCCACTATTCTTTCCCATAACTTCATCGTATGGCTCAACAACTTTATCCCTCTGTAGTTGCTGCAACTCTGCACGTCTCCCTTGTTCTTAAAAATAGGCACCAGCACACTTCTCCTCCACTCCTCCGGCATCTGCTCACTCTTTAGTACCTTGTTGAATGTTCTTGTCAGAAAATCTACTGCTACCTCTCCTAAACACTTCCATACCTCCCCAGGTATATCATCAGGACCAACTGCCTTTCCATTCTTCATCCTCTTCAATGCCCTTCTCACTTCACCCTTACTGATCTTTGCTACATCCTGCTCCTCAATGGTCACCTCTTCTACTCTTTTTTCTCTCTCATTTTCCTCATTCATCAGCTCTTCAAAGTACTCTTTCCATCTTCCCAGCACACTTCTGTCATCAGTCAATACATTTCCCTCTCTGTCCTTTATCAATCTAACTTGCTGCACGTCCTTCCCATCTCTATTTCTCTGCTGTGCCAGCCTGTATAGATCATTTTCTCTCTCTTTACTATCCAACCTAGCATACAAGTCATCATACGCCCTCTGTTTGGCCTTAGCCACTGCTACTTTCGCCTTACGCTGTGTCTCCCTGTACTCCTGTTTACTCTCTTCGGTTTTCTCAATGTCCCACTTCTTCTTAGCTAACCTCTTCCTTTGTACACACTCCTGCACTTCCTCATTCCACCATGAAGTCTCCTTATCTACTTTCCTTCCAGAGGACACACCAAGTACTCTCCTACATGTGTCCCTGATCACATTTGCTGTGGTTGTCCAGTCATTTGGAAGCACTTCCTGGCCACCCAAAGCGTGTTTCAACTCCACTTTGAAGACAACACGACACTCTTCCTTTTTCAACTTCCACCACTTTGTCTTCTGCTCTGCCTTTGCCTTCTTCACCTTCCTCACCATCAGCGTCATCCTGCATACCACCATCCTATGCTGTTTGGCAACACTCTCACCCACTATGACTTTGCAGTCGCTGACTTCCTTTAAATTACATCGCCTGCACAAGATGTAGTCTACCTGTGTGCTCCTACCTCCACTTTTATAAGTCACCCTATGCTCCTGTTTCTTCTGGAAGAAAGTATTCACCACAGCCATTTCCATCCTTTTTGCAAAATCTATCAACATCTGTCCTTCTGCGTTCCTGTCCTGGAAACCAAACATGCCCATCACTTCCTCGTCCCCTCTGTTGCCTGCACCAACATGTCCATTGAAGTCTGCACCAATGACCACTCTTTCACCTCTGGTGGTACTCTGCATCACTTCATCTAAGTCACTCCAGAATCTCTCCTTCTCTTCTCGCTCACATCCTGCCTGTGGGGCATAAGCACTAACAACATTGAGCATTACACCTTCAATTTCTAACTTGAGACTCATCACTCTGTCTGACACTCTTTTCACGTCTAGAACATTCCTGACAAACTCCTCCTTCAAGATGACTCCTACTCCATTTCTCTTCCCATCCACATCGTAATAAAATAGCTTAAACCCTGCTCCTAAGCTTTTAGCTTTGCTACCTTTCCACCTGGTCTCCTGAACACACAGTATGTCCACCTTCCTCCTCTGCATCATGTCTGCCAGCTCTCTACCTTTTCTTTGCATAGTTCCAACATTCAAAGTCCCCACTCTCAGTCCTAGACTCATGCCTTTCCTCTTCTCTCTCTACCTATGGACACGCCTCCCACCTCTCCTTCTTCGACGTCTTCGACCAACAGTAGTCCAATTTCCACCAGCACCCTGTTGATTGACAGCACTGATGGCGGTCGTTGTTAACCCGAGCCTCGACCGATCCGGTATGGGGGTAATACTTCTGATTTGCATCATAAATGTTTGGCATTAGTTTTACGTCGGATGCCCTTCCTGACACAACCCTCTACATTTCTCCGGGCTTGGGACCGGCATGAGGGGGGGAGACACTGGTTAGTGCCCCCCCACCTCATGGCTGCATTATGCATAATGTCTAAAGAAACTTAAAAGCTTGCAAACAAAATTTTGACAAGAACTTGTAGAAAGGTACAGTACATACTAGTCGTAATACATGTACAGACCCTACTTGCATCCAAACTGTCTTATGACTTTTTGGTGAGAACTAAAAGCCGTCATAAGTAGGACATTACCTGTATAGTAGTGGTGGAGCAAAGGATATTTTTCATTAGTGGAGTAAAGTGTAGTGTTAAGTTGTGTAGGATAATGTAGCATAGTGTAGAGTGGTGTAGTGAAATATAGAGTGCTGGATTTTTTTTTTTTTTAAATATCTTCCATTTATAAAACCCCTCCCTGAATCGCCACCTTATCGTGGTGGAGGAGTTTGCATGAACTAATGATCCTAGGAGCTAGGTTGTTGGGGGCATAATGCTCCTGGTAGGGTCACCCAAGGCAAACAGGTCTTGGGTGAAGGTCCAGACAAAGTGCGATTCAGAAGACCCCTATGCCATCTCAGAGGAAACGTTTGAAGCAGTCTCCCTTGCCCGGACGCAAATCACCGGGGTTCCCTCCTGGAGCCAGGCCCAGGGGAGGGGCTCGAAGGCGAGCGCCTGGTGGTCGGGCTTATGCCCGTGGAGCCTGGCCGGGCCTAGCCCGAAAAGGGGACATGGGTCCGCCACCCGTGTGAGGAGTTTTAGGGGTCGGGTGCAATGTGAGTTGGGTGGCAGCCAAAGGCATGGGTTCTGTCGGACCAATCCTCGGCTGCTTATTCTGACCCTCGGGACATGGAATGTCACCTCTCTGGCAGGAAAGGAGCCTGATTTTGTGCGTGAGGTGGAGAGATACCGAGTAGATATAGTCGGGCTCACCTCAACGCATAGCTTGGGCTCTGGAACCATCCATCTCGAGAGAGGCTGGACCTTCTTCTATTCTGGAGTTGCTCATGGGGAGAGGCAGCAGGCCGGTGTGGGTATTCTTGTTGCCCCCCGTCTCGGTGCCCAAATGTTGGGGTTCTCCCCGGTTGACGAAAGGGTAGCTCCCTCCGTCTTCGGGCGGGGATACGGGTCCTGACTGTTATTTGTGCTTATGCACCAAATGACAGTTCAGAGTACCCACCCTTTTTGGAGTCTTTGTGGGGGGGTGTTGGAGAACGCTCCCTTGGAAGACTCACTCGTTGTCTTGGGAGACTTCAACGCCCATGTGGGCAATGATAGTGTGACCTGGAAGGGTGTGATCGGTAGGTCTAGCCTCTCCAGTCTGAATCCGAATGGTGTTTCGTTGTTGGACTTCTGTGCTCATCACAGTTTGTCTATCACGAACACCATGTTCGAACATAAGGGTGTCCATAAGTGCACTTGGAAGAGGACACCCCAGGTCGCAGTTCGATGATTGACTTTGTAGTTGTGTCATCGGACTTGCGACCATATGTTCTGGACACTCAGATGAAGAGAGGAGCTGAGCTGTCTACCGATCACTACCTGGTGGTGAGTTGGCTTCGGTGGTGGGGGAGGTTGCCTTCCAGACCTGGCAGGCCCAAGCGTGTAATCAGGGTCTGCTGGGAACGTTTGGCGGAGTCCCCTGTCCGAGAGGCCTTTAACTCCCACCTCCGGCAGAGCTACAACCACGTCCTGGAGGAGGCGGGGGACATGGAATCCTAATGGGCCATGTTTCGTGCCTCTATTGCTGAGGCGGCAGCCCATAGCTGTGGCCGTCGTCAGTGCTTGTCGTGGCGGTAATCCCCGAACCCGGTGGTGGACACCTGCGGTGAAGGGGGCCGTCCAGCTGAAGAAGGAGGCCTATCGGGTTTTATTAACCTGTGGGACTCCCGAGGCAGCAAACGGGTACCAGCAGGCCAAACATGCTGCAGCCGAGGCTGTCGCAGATGCAAAATCTCGGGCGTGGGGGGAGTTCGGTGAGGGCCTAGAAAGTGATTATAGGTTGGCCTCAAAAAGTTTCTGGACCACCATCCAACGCCTCAGGAGGGGGAAGCAGTTCTTCACAAACACTGTTTACAGTGGAGGTGGGGAGCTGCTTACCTTGACTGGGGATGTCGTCGAGAGATGGAGGGAATACTTCGAGGACGTCCTCAATCCCACCAACATGCTCTCCGTGGAAGAGGAAGACCCTGGGGGTTCGGGTGAGGGTTCGCCCATCACTGGAGTGGAGGTCACTGAGGTTGTCAAAAAGCTCCTCGGTGGTCGAGCTCCAGGGTTGGACAAGATCCGCCTGGAATATCTCAGCAACATCGCGTGGTCATCAGGGGCTGTACCTCTGGATTGGCAAACTGGGGTGGTGGTCCCAATTTTTAAGAAAGGGGACCGGAGGGTGTGTTCCAATTATCGTGGAATTACACTCCTCAGCCTACCTGGGAAAGTCTATGCAAGGATACTAGAGAGAAGGATCCGACCGATAGTCGAACCTCGGATTCAGGAGGAACAATGTGGTTTTCGCCCTGGCCGTAGCACTCTTGACCAACTCTATATGCTGCACAGGATTCTGGAGGGGGCATGGGAGTTTGCCCAATCTGTCCACATGTGCTTTGTGGATTTGTAGAAGGCTTTCGACCGTGTCCCTCGAACGATCTTGTGGGGCGTGCGCCGAGAGTACGGTGTTCCGGACCCATTGCTACGAGCTATTCGGTTGCTGTATCACCGGAGCCAGAGTTTGGTCCGTATTGGTAACAGCAGGTCGGATTCGTTTCCAGTGGGAGTTGGAGTCCACCAAGGCTGTCCTTTGTCACCGATTCTGTTCATAATTTTTATGGACAGAATTTCTAGGCGCAGTTGAGGCAATGAGGGGTTCTGGTTTGGTGGCCATCGGATATCGTCTCTGCTTTTTGCGGATGATGTTGTCCTTTTGGCTTCATCAAGTCGGGTCCTCCAGCTCTCATTGGAGCGATTTGCAGCCGAGTGCGAAGCAGCCAGGATGAAGATCAGTACCTCCAAGTCCGAGGCCATGGTTCTCAGCCGGACAATGGTGGAATGCACCCTCCGGGTCAGGAATGAGGTCCTGCCCCAAGTGGAGGAGTTTCAGTATCTTGGGGTCTTGTTTACGAGTGAGGGAAGGATGGAGCGAGAGGTCGACAGATGGATTGCTGCAGCCTCTGCTGTTAAGCGGTGCCTGTATCGGTCCGTCGTGGTGAAGAAGGAGCTGAGCCGCAAGGCAAAGCTCTCAATTTACCAGTCGATCTACGTTCCAACCCTCACCTATGGTCACGAGCTTTGGGTAATGACCGAAAGAACAAGATCACGGATACAAGCGGCTGAAATGAGCTTCCTTCATTGGGTGGCGGGGTTCTCTCTTCGAGATAAGGTGAGAAGCTCCACCATCCGGGGAGAGCTCGGAGTAGATCCGCTGCTCCTCCGCATTGAGAGGGGCCAGTTGAGGTGGCTCGGGCATCTGGTCAGAATGCCCCCATGACGCCTCCCTAGTGTGGTGTTTCGGGCATGTCCAACCGGGAAGAGACCCCGGGGTCGACCTAGAACACGCTGGAGGGACTATGTCTCTCGGCTTGTCTGGGACCACCTCGGTATCCCCCCGGGAGAGTTGGAGGAAGTGGCTCGGGAGAGGGACGTCTGGACCTCTTTGCTTAGGTTGCTGCCCCCGCGACCCGACCCTGGACTAAGCAGAAGATGATGATGATGATGACATTTATAAACCGGATTCCAAAAAAGTTGGGACACTATACAAATTGTGAATAAAAACAATGCAATGATGTGGAAGTGCCAAATTTCAATATTTTATTTTGAATAGAACATAGATGATGGGGTCAAAAATTGAAATTGAGAAAATGTATCATTTTAAGGGAAAATATATGTTGATTTTAAATTTCATGGTGTCAACAAATCTCAAAAAAGTTGGGACAACAGCCATTTTCACCACTGTGAGGTATCTCCTCTTCTTCTTACAACAGTCTGCAAATGTCTGGGGACCGGAGAGTCAAGGTTCTCAAGTTTAGAAATAGCAATGCTGTCCCATTCTTGTCTAATACAGGCCTCCAACTGTTCAATTGTCTTGGGCCTTCTTTTTTGCACCATCCTCATTATGAGGCACCAAATGTTCTCTATAGGTGAAAGATCTTGACTGCAGGTTTCAATACCCGGATCCTTCTCCTACGCAGCCATGATTCATGCTGCATGTGGCCTGGTATTATCATGTTGAAAGATGCAAGGTCTTCTCTGAAAGAGACAATGTCTGGATGGGAGCATGAGCATGGGTTTTAGAACTTAAACATAGCTTTCTGCATTGACGGTGCCTTTCCAGATGTGTAAGCTGCCCATGCCACATGCACTCATACAACCCCATACTACCACAGATGCAGGCTTCTGAACTGAGTGCTGATAACAACTTTGTTTATTATATATCTGGTCCTCTTTAGCCTGAATGACATGGTGTCCCAGTTTTCCATAAAAAACTTCTAATTGTGATTCATCTGATCACAGAACAATTTTCCACTTTGTCACATTCCATTTTAAATGACACCTGGCCCAGAGAAAATTTCTGTGCTTCTGGATCCTGTTTAGAAATGGCTTCTTCTTTCTACTGTAGAGTTTCAACTGGAAACGTCGGATGGCACAGTGGATTATGTTCAACAACAATGGTTTCTGGAAGTATTACTGATCCCATTCTGTGATTTACTTTACAGTAGCATTCCTGTTTGTGGTGCAGTACTGTTTAAGGGCCTAAAGCTCACGTGCATCCAGTATGGTTTTTCGGCCTTTGCCCTTACACACAGAGATTGTTCTAGATCCGCTGAATCTTTGGTTGATGTTATGCACTGTAGATAATGATAACTTCAAATGCTTTGTTATTTTTCACTGGGAAACACCTTTCTGATATTGCGCCACTATCTTTCTGTGCAAAAAATTTTGGTGATCCTCTACCCATCTTCACTTCTGAGAGCCACTGCCACTCTGAGAAGCTATTTTTATAGTCTGCCATGTTGCCAATGGACCTCATTAGTGGTAATTGGTCTTTCAGCTGTTCATTATAAGTGCAATTGACCCCCCCCCCCCTCTTATTGCTACATATCCCAACTTTTTTGAGATTTGTTGACACCATGAAATTTAAAATTAATATATTTTTTCCCTTAAAATGATAAATTTTCTCAGTTTAAACTTTTGGCCTCAGGGCAGTGGTGGCCTAGTGATGTAGGGCACTGGATCGTGATCCTAAGGTTGGGGGTTCGAGTCCCACTCTCCACAAGGTTGTCACTGTCCCCCCAGTGCAGCTAACTGGGTTATCAAAGGCCAGCCATGTATCTCACTGTCTATGGTGTGAGGCATGTAAAAGAACCATTGCTGACTTTCAACAAGAGTAGGCTGCAAAGCCATCAGTGTGTTTCTGCCCTGTGATGGCTTGGCGAGCTATCCAGGGTGTACTCTGCCCTTGACAGGAGTCAGTTGGGATGGGTGCCAGCCTCCCTGTGACCTTAATTAGGATTAAGTGGTTACAGAAAATGAATTGATGAAACTTTTGACCTGTCGTCTATGGTCTATTCGGAATAAAATATTGAACTTTGGCACTTCCACATCATTGTATTCAGTTTTCATTCACAATTTGTATAGCGTCCCAACTTTTCTCGAATCCAGTTTGCATATTTTGAGTGATGTTTTATGTCTGCTTTACCATGGCAGTAGGGTAGAATAAATATTTAGTTATTAAGGGCAAGCGGGGAGGTGTGGTGTGGCATTGATGCACATCTGCCTCACAGCAAGAAGGTCTGTGTTTGATTACCTTGATGGGCTAATTGTCTGTTCCAAAAATTCTCCTAGATGTGTCCTTCCTGAGTAGGCTGGGGAGTATGATTCCACAATAATTGTTTAATTTTATGAAAGGGGACTACCACACTGGTTTGCCAATCCAGAGGTATGGCCCATGATGACCAGAACATGTTGCAGAGACATGACAACCAAAGCCGACAACATTCAGAGCCTTGAGATATTCAGAGCAGATCTCATCCCCCACCAGAGCCTGGCCACTAAGGAGCTTTTTGATTACCTTGGTGATCTCAGCCCCAGTGATGGTTGGACCCCCACCCAAACCCTTAGGGTCTTCTTTATCCACCAAGGGCATATTGGTGGGATTGAGGAGGTCCTCAAAGCATTACTTCCATCTCCCAACAACATCCCCAGTCAAGGTGAGCAGCTCCCCATTTCCACTGTAAACAGTATTTGTGGAGAACTGCTGCCCCCTCCTGAGGTATTGGATTGTGGTCTAGAACCTTTTGGAGGCCAAACAATAGTCACGATCCAGGCCTTCACGAAATTCCTCCCATGCCCAAGAATTTGCACCGGTGACAGCTTGGGCTGCCGCACGTTTGGCCTGCCGGTATCGTTCTGCTCCCTAGGGCGTCCCACAGGCCAATTCTCATTGGTTCTCACCAATAGGCCTCCTTTGTCAGCTGAAAAGCCTTCTTCATTGCAGGTATCCACTACCAGGTTCAGGGTTAAGCGCCACGTTCACCAATGAGTTTGATGTACAACCCCTGGCAAAAATATGGAAACACCAGTCTTGGAGGACGTTCATTCAGTTGTTTAATTTTGCAGAAAAAAAGCAGATCACAGACATGACACAAAACTACTCATTTCAAATGGCAACCTCTGTTTTTAAGAAACACAAAGAAATCAAGAAGGGGAGGAAAAAAAAAACAGTCAGTAACAGTTACTTTTTTAGACCAAGCAGGGAAATAACTTATGGAATCATTCAATTTTTAGGAAAAAAAATTGAATCACCCAATAAATGTCTATCCCCAAAACTAATACCTGCATCAGATTAGATCTGCTTGTTAGTCTGCAGTTAAACAAGAGTGACCACACCTTGGAGAGCTGTTGCACCAAGTGGATTGACACAAAACATGGATCCAACGTGAGACATGTCAATTGAAACAAAGGAGAGGATTATCAAACTTCTTAAAGAAGGTAAATCCTCATGCAATGTTGCAAAGATGTTGGTTGTTCATAGTCAGCAGTGTCTAAAATCTGGATCAAGTTCAAGCAACATTGGAAGGTTGTTAAAGGCAGTCATACTGGTAGACCAAGGAAGCT
Organism: Plotosus lineatus; assembly: GCA_024760905.1. Taxonomy (NCBI): domain Eukaryota; kingdom Metazoa; phylum Chordata; class Actinopteri; order Siluriformes; family Plotosidae; genus Plotosus; species Plotosus lineatus. The sequence goes on from CM045748.1 coordinate 1,373,393, forward strand.
ATCAAAGCGCCAGGACAGAAAATGAAAGAAATATGTCAGAAACAATGCAGATTTGTGATTCATCACTGAATATGACCTTCATCTAGTCATCCACAGTCTTTAGCTCATTGTAAACTTATTTTTGTAAACTTTTTTACTTTGTTTTCGTTTAGCTTTTCTGTATGTGCAATCCCATTTCCTTTAGGCGGTTTCTTGCAGTATGGTCACAGATATTGATTCCAGTTTCCTCCCATTTGTTTTGCTGAGCATTTTCTGTTTTTTAAGACATTGTTTAACTTTTCTGTCTTAACGCTTTGATCTCTTACCAGTATGCTTGCCTTTAACAACCTTCCCATGTTGTTCGTACTTGGTCCAGATTTTAGACACCACTAACTGTGAACAGCGAACATGTTTTATGAAAAATTCCTTAGGCAAATAATATGGAGAGTTTAATATCACACAGTTCACTGTCCAGTCCTCAATCTCTTTGATTGTTATGTGGGTCCTCTTTTTGCTTACTCCTTATGGTACAATCTCTTTTGGCTCGAACAATGTGAAAACCTACTATGGATGCATTGTCAATGGGAAAATCCTGGTAAAACTGTAAGCTCATCCGTCTTATTCACCAGTGACTTCACGTTCCCCATTATAATAGATGGGAGACTCAGCTTGTACCTTTTTCCTCTCTTTAAATCTATGCTGTCATGCACTGTCTCCCTTATTCTCCTCTTTTGTCCTCCTCCTCTGCATCCAAAGTATTTTTCTCCAGGTTTCAATTGTGAAATCTATGGGACTGGTCACTAATCTGGCCGGCTTCAGGGTGATCAGCTGATGCCTGAAGTAAATAAAGCACACATAAATGCTGTGCAACTCTCCATGAAAGAAAAGTTTCACAGCAATTAAAAAGTACAAAAACTCTCTTCACTCATATATTTAGGAGTCATTCAACATTTTCAACATTTTCCTAAGCGTACAAAACGTACGCTACGGGGGGGGGGGGGGGGGGGGTAAGATGTCTGTGTATGCTTTTTAATACAAAAATGTCAATCAACAATAATACATGCACTAGTGATTTTTGATTTTTTTTTTTGTGCGTGTACGTTTAAAACTCTCAATGAGAGCACCCCCCCTACAGCAGGAGTTGAGTTCCGTTGGACAAGAAATGATGTGTATTCACAGTCTTATAAATAAATTTAATGACTGTTATTGAAGAGAAAGTCGGAGATAAGTTCCACATGACTCGAGTCAAGAAGTAAACCGGAAGTTAATGTGTAACGGGCACTGCGCATGTGCACGCCCGAGCTGACCAATCAACAAACAATATTATCAGTAAGCAATAATAGCGGAACACTGTCAATCAAACAAAGTGTGAGTGTGAGAATAAAGCACAGTTTGTTAGTCCCGCCTCCGGCTCCTGCACATGTGTTAGAACACAAACATTGACGCACAGAGAATGAATGGATAAAATAATCATAAGCCATCCAGCCTGGATCTGCAGCCTAATGCTCAGTACTTTTATACAATTAATAGTATGTTTTTGTGCTGTAAATATGATAAATATTTGTTTGTGCCTTGGAATAAATAAATAACTTTAGCTCAATTTGTAAATGTATTTAGCACATGTACTTGCAGATGTAGTTTGAAATATATTCGAGAATGTTTTTGGTTGAACTATAATATTTGATTCTGATTCTGAGAGGAATAGATGAATCGTCTTCTGCTGAAAAACTGTGCGTGTTGTTGGCGTGAGATTCCATGTTGTTTATATCATATGCTGTGACCTGCATACACTATATTTCATGTGGTACTCAGTGACGTCACAGTAACTTTGTGTAGGCGGGCACTTAGCAATGGCGGCTTTCGGGTTGATAACTAATACAACAAGCACAGAAAACAAAAGCGCTGTGTGTGCAATGGTTTATTTATGATATAAAATTTAAGCCACAATCTCTTCAATAAACTATACTTACTCTACCATCAACTTATTTAGTCAGCGTTCATTTCGCTTTAAGGCTTAGGCTCCGGTCAACCGAGATGTGCCCCCCCCCCCCCCACACACACACACACACACACACACACACAGTCAGACCAGCCTACGCCCTTGCTGATCACAAACTGAAGCGTGGTCGTCTAAAAGCCAATGACCAATAAAAAATGCAGACATTTTGAATTATATTTTAATATAAAATAATATTATTAAAAACAATGTCATTTTTATTATTAAAACCAAATGTCTTCATATTAATATTAAAGCAGGTGTCATTAAAAAAGAATTCTTTAAAAGTATAGATATTTCATTATTATTTGACTGGCGTATAAAAGAAGTATTGATCAAGGAAATACATTGATTTATTTTATAAAAGAGGTTTGACCATTGTTTTGTTTAATATCTTATTCAAAAATCCTGCCGAGGGATCATCAACATTTATTTGTATGCTTTCGGGGGGGGGGGGGGGGGGGGGGGTCCAAAAAAAAGCGTACGCTCTGCACGCTTGGGGCAATGTTGAACCGCCCCTTAGAGGGCAGCTACTTATGAACAATGCAGTACGGGCCAACTCCAACGTACGCGGCCATGTGCATGTGTGTGCGATGATTATACTCTTTGGAGTGCAATTACAATCTGGCCAGTGTTTACTCATTACTGACTGTGACAATAGTCTCACACCTGACATACACACCCAAACACACAGAGACAGAGACACATACAGAGAGAGAGAGGGGTGGGGGTGGGGGGTAGTCTCTCTTGGACCCTTTTCAGTACTTCTTTTTACAGGACAAAGTTTTTTATTTTTTTTTATTTTCTCTTTTTCTGTTGCAACCTGTGTTGGAATGAGACCAAATGCTTCCTGGAGAAATGATTACTGAATTCTTTAGACAGACGCTCCCCGACTTACGTTTTTAATTGATTCCGGACGGCCGAATGTAAGTTGAAAGTGAACATAAGTATGACGTGTGACGTATGATGCTCATACTGTACTATACATCCATAAATACCATTACCATATCTCATAAAACACCACTAAATCAATTATTATAAACATAACATTGTAAAATAATATCAAATATATCAAATAATATCAACATTAATTTCAAATAAGTCACTTATTTATACCGAGTCACTTTACATGAAGCTTAAAACAGCCAATCAACGCTTACAATATGTGAGGCACTCAATACCGAAAGTAGTGTACTTTAATAAATAAAGTAAACTTTATTCAAGAGATGCATACAAAGAACAAGTACAAATCCTAATGAATATTAATATAAAAATAAGTATACACTCTTAGGATTCTGCTAAAAGATAATAAATATAATGATTGTGCTGATCTGAGCAGATAGTTAATTCATCTCTGTGTATGAGACTTGCACCCATGCTAGTAGGCTTACACTTCTGACCAACCAGATTTGCTTCGGGTTACAAAAGTCCACAAAACAGTGTAAACACAAAGATCACAGAGACCACGTCTTAACACAAGGATAACACACCATATAACTGAGATATATACACTCAGTCTGTAGTTTGTAAACAAAGAATGCAGCCTCATTGCGTCATTACCTCAGTGTACTACGTAGGTACGTCTAAACTCAAAATTTGACTTAAAAAAACAAAACAAAAAAACCCCATAAAATCGAACAAAAAAGTAAAATGGATGAACGTAATTCGGGGAGCGCCTGTACTATTTTGGTGAAATCACAGAATTTCTCTCTCTCTCTCTCTCCTCTTGTTCATCTGTTCCTTTCATTGATCTGCTCTTCATTTTTTCCTTTCATCCATCTTTTCTTTCTTTCTTCAACCATACATCCTACCTTTTTATCCTGATTATTTTCCTTTATGTATTACATTACTGTCTTCATTTCTCTTGTCAGTTTATTCATTTTCTATTTTGTTGCTTCTTGTGTTTTTCTTGTTTTCCTATGCATTGTTTTTTATCCAGATTTTAATGTATTTCCTTATTCCTTAATTCCATACATTTTAATATGTAGTAGTGTTTCTTTCCCCTTCAGCAATGTGTAAATTTGGAACATGTAAGAGAGGGTGAGCAAGGGGGAAAACAAGGACTAGAGAGAACAAGAGGATTTCATATTCAAGGCATATAGGAATAAGTGGATAATGGAGTGAAGTAAAGAGAGAGTGAGAGGATAAAGTATAAAAGAATAAGGCATTAGGGAGTATGATAATAAAGCAGTAAGGTGATGAAAGAGTGTTGTGATGAAGCAGTGAGGTGAGAAGAGAGCGAGAGAATAAGGCATAAAATTGAAGGGAAAAGGAAATGAGATGAGAATAGAGTGTGAGAGTAAGGTATAAAAGAATGAGGGAGTGAAAAAGTGAGATGTAGAGGGAGTGATGTGTTGAAGCAGTCATGTGATAACAAAGTGAGCTAATGATGAAAGAGTGAAGTGATCAAAGAGTAGGATGAGTGAGGTGATGAAGGGAGTGAAGAGATGGAGGGAGTGAAGTGCTGGGGAGTGAGATGGGGGTGAGGTGTGATGGGGAGGGAGTGAGGTGAGGTGATGAAGTATAGGTGAGAAAGGGGTATTGGAGTGAGGTGATGAAGGGGTGACAGGATGAAGGAGTAAAAGAATAAGGGAGTGTGGGGATTTTCAATCCAGCACTAATTGGCTCGCTCCGTGTTCCAGTGTGAAGAGCTGACAGCTGGTGGGTGGAATTTTTCTCTCTGTTACCAATTAGAGAAAGAAAAAATTCACAAACCTTTCATCAGACACAGAGAGAGACCACAAGGCAGTGTGTGTGTGTGTGTGTGTGTGTGTGTGTGTGTGTGTGTGAGAGTGTGAGTGTGTGTGTGAGTGTGTGTGTGTGTGTGTGAGAGAGAGAGAGAGAGAGAGAGAGTGGGTGAGTGAGTGAGTGAGAGCGGGACCTCTGCCAAAGCTTAGCCAAATGAATCTCTGATTTTCTGCAATCAAGGAAAAAACCCAGAATATATAAATGAGGCTTTAATTAAACACACAGACACATTACACTACAGAGGCTTTAACCGCTTTCAAATGACAACAAAAGAACATTGAGAGCGGCACGGTTTGTACTGTGGTTAGCACATCCATCTCACAGCAAGAAGGTCCCGGGTTCAATTCCCAGCCTGGGAATTTCTGTATGCAGTTTACATGTTCTCTCTGTGCATGTGTAGGCTTCATCCAGGTACTCTGGTTTCCTCCCACAATACAAAAAAACCAAACAAACAAAAAAACAAAACATGCTCAGTAGGTTAACTGGCTGTTTCAAATCACCCCTAGCTGTGAATGTGAGTATAATTGTTTATGTGACTGTGATGGCCTGGTGAGCTGCCCAGGGTGTATTCCGTCCTCACCCAGAGTTGGCTGAGATAGGTGCCAGCCTCCCTGTGACCCTAATTAGAATTATTCAGTTCAGAAAATGAATGATGACAATTTTCTCCTTCATGTCTATTGCTTGCATTGTTTATTGCTTGCTTGTAAAAATTAAGTCAATGTTAAATAAATACAGTGAATGGACAAAATAATGGAAACACCTAACATTTTGGCATCATAATCTTTGAACATAATTTAAACAATCAAAACTTGGCATGTATTATTATTTTTTGTATAATAATTTTGTTCTTTGATATGTTGATGTAAAATAAATGTTTGTTTTTTTCCTTTTTCAGATATTGAAAACATTAAACAGATATTGAAAACATTAATCATACCCCATAATGACAGAGCTCTCAGATTTTAAAAGAGGCCAAATTGTTGGTGCTCGTATGGTCGGCGCTAGTGTAACAAAAACTGCCCAAATGTTCGGTGTTTCAAGAGCTACTGCCTTTGAAAGAGAGGGAAAAACGTTCTCAGTAAAGCACAAGTCCGCCATCGTCTCTAAAAGAGTCGGAGGGGATTCGAACTGAAGAATGGCTTCAAATTCCTTTGGAAACAATTCACACGTTGTATGAATCAATACGTATGCCAAGTTTTGATTGTTTAAATTATGTTCAAAGCTTATGATGCCAAAATGTTAGGTGTTTCCATTATTTTGTCCACCTCCTGTAATGAGAACTTTTATTCCAGGAATAGACCACATGCAGATTCCTAAACTGCGATATAAAAGATGAATTGTGAGGAATGTATTGTATATTCTGCTCTTTATATTATGTGTAAGAACACACATATGTCTGTGCACATCTACTGCGAACCTGTTTCTATAAAATAATATTTTGGGGCAAAACCAAAGCCATTTGACACAAAAGAACCCCTCCCCCCATACTTCTAATCAGCCTGTATATGACACAGACACACACACACACACACACACACACACACACACACACACACACTATATCTGACATTTAGAGATGGAAAACTTCTAGTAAAACAGTAATGTAGGCAGTTAACTTGTAACATTAGGTACGTACATTAACATTTAAAGGTGTAGTAGATGTTTGTTATTCTTTATTGCACAAATGAGATTTCCTTTTGGCTTTTTCCCTTTTATCAGGGGTCGCCAAAGCGAATGAATCACACGTTTGATTTGGCAGAGGTTTTTACGTCGGATGCCCTTCCTGACACAAACCTTTTAGCAAGGGACAGAAACACTCTGACGGTTTTGCAGCTACTCTTTACGAAAGTCAACAGTGGTTCTTTGACATGCCTCACACCACAGACAGTGAGAGACATGGCCTGCCTTTGATAAAAGCTGCACTGGGAGGACAGTGACAACCTTGGGGAGAGTGGGACTCGAACCCCCAACCTTAGGATCAGCGATCCAGCACCCTATACCACTAGACCACCACTGACATTCTTTACTTGTACAAATAATCTTTGAAATATTTCTTTTTTATTTGTACAAGTAAAGAATGTCAGTGGTGGTCTAGTGGTATAGGGTGCTGGATCGCTGAATACAAAATAAAAAATACTTGTTCATCCATCTATCCTGAAAGACCATGGAGATTGTGCCTTTGGAATCAGTCTATGGTGGAAATACAGTGGCCATAGAGATCAAGAGTGGCAAGTTTGGTTACAGTTGCTGTAGGTGAAGACTTTGTCATATGTAGCCTCTCTCTCTCATATGTGTGCTTTTCTTTCCTCCATCTGCTCCTTTCTTCTCTGCTTCCAATTGCCAGCTTGATGGTGAGTCACCAACTGATATGATCTGTGGCTGCTGGTTTAAAGCTTGCTGGAGCAATGTTAGCTGCTTTGAGGTCCCACTTGCATACATCTTTACAGTGGAGAACAGGCCTTCCTGCAGGTCTGGAGCCAGCAGCAAGCTGGCCTCTGTGGGTATTGCACCCTTTGCATATGGCAGACATGGCCAACACAGCATAGGTGTCTTTTGCTGAGCAGAGTGAACATGCTGGGGGTTCCTGCCTCAGCCTGAACACCCATGTTAGGGACTGTTTTATGGTAAGGTCCTGACATGAAATGCAGAGGATACTTCTGCAGAAGTGTAGGTGAAAGGTGTTTCATCTGCATTCCTTATGGTAGTATAATATTCATGCAGTAAGCTCTGCACACAAGCTTGGGACACAATAGTCTTTGCTTTGGTGGTGATTGTGGAGTTTTCCCACATTATATGTATATAGACAGGTAACAGTTTTCCTGGAAATAATAGTTTTTGTAATTGCTGCAATCACCTTTGTTCTTGTAGCGCATGGTGATATTTGCATCTCACATGTCTTGTGGCAAAGCTCCTTCATCCCAGTGCTGTAGCAGAAGTTTGTAAAGATTTTTGTGAACATGGGCACACTCAGTGATTACCTCTGATGGAATGCTGTCATTTCCTGGGTTTGTGCCACTGGTTAGGGAGCCAATAGCCTGGAGTATCTCTATTGAGATTGGGTCATCACACTCTACCATGATGTCCAGTGGACTGTTTTCAACTGTGGTGTCTATGACACCAGTCTTCCTTAAGTTCTTGGTAATGTTCTGTCCATCTCTTGATCTACTTCCCATGGTTGATTATAGCCCAGATAAAGCAGACTTCAGTGGAACGAATTCAATGACTATGGCCAAAGGCTTTCATCATACCTTTATTCATGATGGATGCTGCAACTCACTGTATGCTTTGGCATAGATTCAGACAGTAGTTTTGGTGTACTGTCTATACATTTGTTGAGCATCACCTCTGATCTCCTGAGAGCAATGAGCACCTTCTCAAATGTGTGTTTGTAGTTGAGTAAGGCTCTTAGATGAAATTGATGGCTCTAATTCAGCAAGTCCTGCTTCAAATCAATGGGAGAGGGCTTTCTTATTCGTTTTGCCAAACATATCAACAGAAGTTTTGTGAGTGGCATTGTGGCTATGGTTTCATTGCTTGCTAATTGAACAGTTTCAAAGGGCCTTGAAGTCAGCAAGGGCCTTCATGGTGTCAACAAAGTGTTCATGCACTTCAGGCTCTGCTGTTATGGTTGTATTGATGCATGGGTGTTCTTTCTGCTTTGATCAATGTATTTGTTTGAATTGAAAATGCAACTTGCTGGAAACCAAGATATGGGTAGTATTGGTGCTATGATTATTTCATGTAGTGAGGACACTCTTTAGCAAGAGTCTTTGAAGAAGGATGAGATCCAACTGGTGCCAATGACAGAAATTGGTATTTTGCGAGGGCACTCTGTGATTTGGCATTGAGGAGAAAAATGTGTTCATAATGCAGAGATCATTGAAGAAGCATAACTCAAGCAGTCTCTGTCCATTCTCATTTAATTAGGTGACACCAAAATGGCTAATGGGGGCAGTGGTGGCCTAGTGGTATAGGTGCTGGATCACTGATCCTAAGGTTGGGGGTTCAAGCCCCACTCACCACAGGTTGTCACCCCCCCCCCCCTTCCTCCAGTGCAGCTAACTGGGTTATCAAAGGCCAGCCATGTCCCTCACTGTCTATGGTGTCAGGCATGTTAAAAACCATTGCTGACTTTCAACAAGAGTAGGCTGCAAAGCCGTAAGCGTGGTTCCACCCCAAGATGGCCTGGCGAGCTATCCGGGGTGTACTCTGCCCTCGCCCGAGTCAGCTGGAATGGGTACCAGCCTTCCAGCAACCCTAATTAGGACTAAGCAGGTACAGCAAATGAACTGAACTGAACAAAATGGCTAATGCAGCGAGGCTAGGAATCATAATCCAGTCTAGGTGTTCAAGTCTACGAAAAAAAACAGCTGCTTTCAGGTGGGTAGCTTCATGATGGAGCCCATCATTTATTTCTTCTGAAGAGCACAGTGTGGGAGTATAGACATTCATGATGATCATAGAGCCTAAGGTGGTTATGAAAAGAAAGGATGCAAGTTGTCTCATCTGAGTTGGTTTGCCTGGAGATAGTAGAGGGATCTTAACTGAAAAACCAACAATGTGTACTTATTGCTTTTCAGGATAATTTCCCTGTAAGACAAATGTGTAATCCTGTTCTTTTAGAATGCTACTTAAAGAGCTCGAACATTCTGAAATGCAACAATGACACTATACAGCCTCTTGAGCTCATCGTTGATAATTGCTGGTGTGTGTGTGTGTGTGTGTGTGTGTGTGTGTGTGTGTGTGTGAGAGAGAGAGAGACTAGCCCAGGCATTGCACCATGGAGAGGACAATCCATCTTTGTGTCATGCATGTAGGCACAACATGGGAGACAGCAGTTACAGGTTTTAAGTCCAAACTTGTTTGGTGAAGAATACGGCACCACAGGTTGTCTCTGGCGGTGGGAGGAGCCTTTGTCCTTCACTGATTAACTATTGTTTCCTTACCCTGAGCAGCCTCCAGTCAGTTAGGCGTTAATCCACCACAATCTGCCTGTTTCTTGGGGTGCAAAGAGCGTATGGTGTAGGCCAGACAAGCAGACTGCAAACAGTGCACCTAGGACAAAGAAAGAAAAAACGAAGTTGCCTGCACTTTGCATAGCAAGCTGGAATGCACGACGATGATGCCAGGCTTATCAAGTGATCTACCACAGATCAGCGATACATGCAAAACCGCAATACAGTGATCCCTTGCTACTTTGCATGCATTCTGATGCAGCCGTAAGAGGGGGCACAAACAAGTGCTGGTGGAAATTGGACTACTGTTGGTCGAAGAAGGAGAGGTTGAAGAAAAAGAGGCGGGAGGCGTGTCCGTAGGCAGAGAGAGAAGAGTCTAGGACTGAGAGTCTATGACTGACTAGGACTGAGAGGAGTCTAGGACTGAGAGGAAGGACTTTGAATGTTGGAACTATGAAGGAAAAGGTAGAGAGCTGGCTGATGTGATGCAGAGGAGGAAGGTGGACATACTGTGTTTTCAGGAGACCAGGTGGAAAGGTAGCAAGGCTAAAAGCTTAGAAGCAGTGTTTAAGCTGCTTTATATCATGGTGTAGATGAGAAGAGAAATGGAGTAGGGGTCATCTTGAAAGAGGAGATGGTCAGGAATGTTCTAGAAGTGAAACGCATGTCAGACAGAGTGATGAGTCTCAAGATAGAAATTGAAGGCATGATGTGTAATGTTGTTCTTCTGCCCACAGGCAGGATGTGAGCTAGAAGAGAAGTAGAGATTCTGGAGTGAGTTAGATGAAGTGACTTATAAAAGCGAAGGTAGGAGCACACAGGTAGACTACATCTTGTGGAGTAATTTGAAGGAAGTCAGTGACTGCAAAGTAGTGGTGGGTGAGGGTGTTGCCAAACAGAATAGGTTGGTGGTGTGCAGGATGATGCTGATGGTGAGAAAGGTGAAGAAGGCAAAGGCAGAGCAGAAGACAAAATAGTGGAAGCTGAAAAGGGAAGAGTGTCGTGTTGTCTTCAAGAAGGGGTTGAAATAGGATTTGGGTGGTCAGGAAGTGCTATCAGATGACTGGACAACTACAGCTAATGTGATCAGGGAGACAGGTAGGAGAGTACTTGGTGTGTCCTCTTGAAGGACAGTAGATAAGGAGACCTTGTGGTGGAATGAGGAAGTGCAGGAGTGTGTATAAAGGAAGACGTTAGCTCAGAAGAAGTGGGACATAGAGTGGACAGAAGAGAGTAAACAGGAGTACGGGGAGACACAGCGTAAGGTGAAGGTCGCGGTGTTACTGGACAAACAGAGGGTGTATGATGACTTGTATAATAGGTTGGACAGTAAGGAGGGAGAAAATGATTTATACAAGTTGTCACAGCAGAGAAATAGAAATGGGAAAGACGTACAGCAAATTAGAGTGATGAAGGACAGAGTGGGAAATGTATTGACTGATGACAGAAGTGTGCTGGGAAAATGGAAAGAGTACTTTGAAGAGCTGACGAATGAGGAAAATGAGAGAGAAAAAAAGAGTAGAAAAGGTGACCGTTGATGACCAGGAAGTAGCAAAGATTAGTAAGGGTGAAGTGAGGAGGGCATTGAAGAGAATGAAGAGTGGAAAGGCAGTTGGTCCTGATGACATACCTGTGGAGGTCTGAAACTGTCGAGGAGAGGTAGTAGTAGTAGATTTTCTTTCAAGAACACTCAACAAGGTCTTCGAGAGTGAGAGGATGCTGGAGGAATGGAGGAGAAGTGTGCTAGTGCCCATCAAGTGATCTGCAACAGATCAGCGATACATGCAAAACTGCAATATTATGTAAAAAAAAAAATAAACAAACAAACAAAAAACCCAACCCAAAACCCCCATCAAAACTATTTACATTTTTATGTGAGGTGCACATCTGAGTGTGTGAATGCACATCTGTGTGTGCGTGCACACGGGTCTGTATGTGTGTATTTTATTTACATCTTGCGTATTATTTTGAATGTTTAATTGCTACTATAAGCATTTATAGCATTGAATATGTATTTATTGATATTATATACACATATACATGCACGTATATGTCAGTCGGGGGTCCTACTTCGTGGAATTTAGCGATTGCGAACCAGTGTCTCTCCCTCACGCCGGTCCCAAGCCCTGATAAATGCAGAGGGTTGTGTCAGGAAGGGCATCCGGCATAAAACAAATGCCAAATAAAATATGCGAGTCATGACAAAGAATGTCATACCGGATTGGTCGAGGCCCGGGTTTACAATGACCGCCATCAGTGCTGTCAACCAACAGGTTGCTGGTGGAAATTGGACTCCTGTTGGTCGAAGACTTTGAAGAAGGAGAGGTGGGAGGCGTGTCCATAAGCAGAGAGAGAGAAGAGGAAAGGCATGAGTCTAGGACTGAAAGTAGAGACCTTGAATGTTGGAACTATAACAGGAAAAGGTAGAGAGCTGGCTGACATGAAGCAGAGGAGGACGGTGGACATATTGTGTGTTCAGGAGACCAGGTGGAAAGGTAGCAAGGCTCGAAGCTTAGGAGCAGGTGTCAGACAGAGTGATGAGTCTCAAGTTAGAAATTGAAGGCGTGATGTTCAATGTTGTTAGTGCTTATGTCCCACAGGCAGGATGTGAGCTAGAAGAGAAGGAGAGATTCTGGAGTGAGTTAGATGAAGTGATGCAGAGTACCCACAGAGGTGAAAGAGTGGTCATTGGTGCAGACTTCAATGGACATGTTGGTGCAGGAAACCGAGGGGACGAGGAAGTGATGGGCAGATTTGGTATCCAGGAAAGGAACACAGAAGGACAGATGTTGGTAGATTTTGCAAAAAGGATGGAAATGGCTGTGGTAAATACTTTCTTCCAGAAGAGACAGGAGCATAAGGTGACTTATAAAAGTGGAGGTAGGAGCACACAAGTAGACGACATCTTGTGCAGGCGATGTAATTTGAAGAAAGTCAGTGACTGCAAAGTAGTAGCAGGTGACAGTGTTGCCAAACAGCATAGGATGGTGGTGTGCAGGATGACGCTGATGGTGAGGAAGGTGAAGAAGGCAAAGGCAGAGCAGAAGACAAAGTGGTGGAAGCTGAAAAAGGAAGAGTGTCAGGTTGTCTTGAAGAAGGAGTTGAAAATGACTTTGAGTGGTCAGGAAGTGCTTCCAGATGACTGGACAACTACAGCAAATGTGATCAGGGAGACAGATAAGAGAGTACTTGGTGTGTCCTCTGGAAGGAAAGTAGATAAGGAGACTTGGTGGTGGAATGAGGAAGTGCAGGAGTGTGTACAAAGGAAGAGGTTAGCTAAGAAGAAGTGGGACATTGAGAGGACTGAAGAGAGTAAACAGGAGTACAGGGAGACACAGCGTAAGGTGAAGGTAGCGGTGTCAAAGGCCAAACAGAGGGCGTATGATGACTTGTATGCTCGGTTGGAAAGTAAAGAGGGAGAAAATGATTTATACAGCTTGGCACAGCAGAGAAATAGAGATGGGAAAGACATGCAGCAAGTTAGATTGATAAAGGACAGAGAGAGAAATGTATTGACTGATGACAGAAGTGTGCTGGGAAGATGGAAACAGTACTTTGAAGAGCTGATGTATAAGGAAAATGAGAGAGAAAAAAGAGTAGAAGAGGTGACCGTTGAGGACCAGGAAGTAGCAAAGATTAGTAAGGGTGATGTGAGAAGGGCATTGAAGAGGATGAAGAGTGGAAAGGCAGTTGGCCCTGATGACATACCGGTGGAGGTCTGGAAGTGTCTAGGAGAGGTAGCAGGAGATTTTCTGACAAGAACATTCAACAAGGTCTTAGAGAGTGAGAGGATGCCAGAGGAATGGAGAAGAAGTTTGATGGTGCCCATTTTTAAGAACAAGGGAGACATCCAGAGTTGTGGCAACTACAGGGGGATAAAGTTGATGAGCCATACGATGACGTTATGGGAAAGAATACTGGAAGCTAGACTAAGGGCAGAGGTCAGCATTTGTGAACAACAGTTTGGTTTCAGGCCACGAAAGAGCACCACAGATGCAGTGTTTGCCTTGAGGATGTCAATAGAGAAGTACAGAGAAGGTCGGACGCAGCTGCATTGTGCCTTTGTGGATCTGGAGAAAGCATATGACAGGGTGCCGAGAGAGGAACTGTGGTATTGTATGAGGAAGTCTGGAGTGGCAGAGAAGTATGTTAGAGTGGTGCAGGACATGTATAAGAGATGTAAGACAGTGGTGGGGTGTGCTGTTGGTGTGACAGAAGAGTTCAAGGTGGAGGTGGGACTGCATCAAGGGTCAGCTCTGAGCCCCTTCTTGTTTGCTATGGTGATGGACAGGCTGACAGATGAGGTTAGACAAGAATCTTCATGGACTATGGTGTTTGCAGATGACATTGTGATCTGTAGTGAGAGCAGAGAACAAGTGGAGGAAAATCTAGAGAGGTGGAGGTATGCCCTGGAAAGGAGGGGAATGAAGGTTAGCCTCAGTAAGACAGAATACATGTGTGTGAATGACAAGGATCCAAGAGGAACGGTGAGGTTACAGGGAGCAGAGATAAGGAAGGTGGAGGATTTCAGGTACTTAGGGTCAACAATCCAGAGAAGTGGAGAGTGTGGAAAAGAGGTGAAGAAGCGTGTGCAGGCAGGTTGGAATGGTTGGAGAAAAGTGTCCGGAGTGATGTGTGATAGGAGGGTATCGGCAAGAATGAAAGGAAAAGTGTACAAGACGGTGGTGAGGCCAGCAATGTTGTATGGTTTAGAAACAGTGGCCCTGGGGAAAAGACAAGAGGCAGAGCTGGAGGTAGCAGAGATGAAAATGTTGAGGTTCTCTTTGGGAGTACTGACGATGTATAGGATCAGGAATGAGTACATCAGAGGGACAGCACATGTGAGACGTTTTGGAGACAAAGTCAGAGAAGCTAGATTGAGATGGTTTGGACATGTACAGAGGAGGGATCGTGAGTATATTGGTAGTAGGATGCTGAGGTTGGAACAACCAGGCAGAAGGCCTAGAGGAAGACCAAAGAGACGATTCATGGTTGTGGTGAAGCAGGACATGAAGGTCGCTGGTATAAGAGAAGATACAAAGGATAGGGTGAGATGGAGGCAGATGATTCGCTGTGGTGACCCCTGAAGAGAAAAGCCGAAAGGAAAAGAAGATATATATATATTAGTCGGCCCCCAATTTACGAAGACCCCTTTGAACAAAATCCCCGGATTACGAAACAACCCCCTCTTACGAAAATAAATTCGAAATTCAAACGCGCCAATCAAAATTGCTCTCTCATTGGCTGTCTCTCAACATCCCGCCCCACTGGCTTTGCAGATAGACACAGAAGGAAGAATCACGCTTTACTTTAGTTTTTTAAGTTGTTTTAATTCAGTAAATGTTTAATAAATATGGGTGCATTTGAGCTCATCTGGAATTTCGATCCCTCAAGGAATCAAATTAAAGTTGAGTTTGTCAAGCAGGGAATGCGCTTTGAATTCACGTCTTGTGAGCGTGGCCCACAGCGCGCACGAGAGAGAAGGAGAGAGAGAGAGAGAGAGAGAGGGAATAACACTTTAGTTTTTAGTTTAGTTTGAATTCATGTCTTGTGGACGTGTGAGAGAGGTGTGTGTGTGTGTGTGTGTGTTTAATAATGGTGCAGGTGTTGTTTAATAATGGTTTAATTAATAAATATGTTAATAAAATGGTTTAATATGTTAATAAAATGGTTTAATGGTTTAATAAACAATTTTCCTCTCCTTTTAACACATATTTCATACAAAACTGGTGTACTTTTATCACTTTTTAAAGGGTTTATGGGGTTTATCCAGTCCAAGGACTGGAGACTTGGAACGAATTAGGCGTTTAACATTTAAGGTGCGACCCCTACTTACGAAATACCCGCAATACGACAATGGCTACGGAACGGATTAATTTCGTAAATTGGGGGCCGACTGTGTATATATATATATATATAAGTAAAAATAAAAGGACAGAACAAAGACTTTCTGTTGAAACTTCATGTTCTCGACAGATCTGTTTCGTGGGGTGATGAAACCATCCTCTCTTTTCAGGTGATTACAGAGGTATTGAGCACTCTCTTACGGAAGGGTCTACTCAGAAAATTCTCTCTCTCTCTCTCTCTCATACATATATATATATATATATATATATATATATAATGTGTGTGTGTGTCAAATGGGTGTTGTGATGGGCAAATTGTGGTAGTTGTGGTCGTAGTAGTAGTGCTTGTCACCTCTCGCTTTCAACTAACACCGCTGGCTAGCAGCTTGCCTGTGAAAAGGGGAGCCGAGTGAGTAAGTCTCTCCCTGCCAGTACATAGCCTCTCCACCATCAAGGCCCATATAGTGCCTCCTCGCGGCAACACATGGTAACTGAGTATTGTGGACTCAGGCTGAACTACAGGGGATTCAGAGGAGGTTTGGCCCCCAGACATTCGGCATGCAGGCCCACCGGCGTGTGGACACGCCCTGATGCCCATGACCCAAATCCCCAACTATGGGTTAAATAGTCCCACTGCCTTGTGGATTCCCTTGGTTGGGAGAAGGCTAAGGAGTAAACCCTACAGAAATCCGGAGTGGAGCCCCTAAGGCAGTTGGTCTGAAGATTCCCCTACCTTCTGGCAACTCCTGCAGCTGCGCTGGTACCAAATTTTACTGGATCTTCCTTTCCTTTGGATGCTATCAGCGAGGCCGAGAGGGGGGACTTGACGTCTGGGCAGCACAAGTTCTCCATAGTTCCCGCCCAGGCTCGTAGTGCACTGGAGAGGACACTCCAGCGTTGATGCAAGACTTCGGCTCAACACGGGAAGTAGCAGTTACCAGTTAAAAGCTCATTCTGATTGGACCACCAGGCAGACAAAAACGGATAGATACGAAGACTCCAGCTCTTCGAATAGCAAGCTGGAACGTACGGACAATGTGTCCTGGACTGACAAGTGATCTTCAGCAAATTGATGATGCCCGCAAGACTGCAGTCATTGACCATGAACTGACACGTCTGAATATCAACATTGCTTGTCTACAGGAAACCCGCCTGGCTGACAGTGGTACCATCAAAGAGGCCAACTACACGTTCTACTGGCAGGGCCTGCCACAAGACAACCTGAGACTGCATGGTGTAGGGTTCGCTGTGAAGAACTCGTTGACGACAGTGATTGAACCTCCTACCAGTGGATCAGAGAGAATCCTCACTTTACGCCTCTCTACAACTGCAGGTTTTGTAAATCTCCTCAGCATCTATGCACCAACACTCAGTTCCACCCCAGAGGCCAAGAACCAGTTTAACGAGGCTCTGGATGATACAATTTCCAGGATCCCCAGCACTGAAGGACTTTACCTACAAGGAGACTTCAATGCTAGAGTGGGTGCCGACTGTGACACCTGGCCTTCCTGCCTTGGTCACCACGGCATAGGTAGGATGAATGAGAATGGACAGAGGTTGTTGGAGCTGTGCTGCCATCATGGCCTGTGTGTAACAAATACATACTTCAAGTGCAAAGACCGCCACAAAGTTTCCTGGAGACACCCCAGATCTTGCCACTGGCACCAGCTAGACCTTATCCTCACCAGGCGCACGGATCTGAGCAGCGTTCTCCACACTAGAAGTTTCCATAGTGCAGACTGCGACACAGACCACACTCTCGTTGGAAGAAGGATACGGCTGACAACAAAGAGGATCCATCACTCTAAAACTAAAGACCTCCCACGCATAAACACCTGCTCCTCAAGGGATCCCCAGCGAATCCAACTGTTTCATGACACAGTCAAGGAGAAGTTGGCTTTGCAGACTCCTGTCAAAGACATCAACAGCAAGTGGAGCTTCCTGAGAGATACTATCTACACAACAGCCCTCACCGCTTTTGGGAAAAAGGAGTGTCAGAGTGTGGACTGGTACGAGGCTCACTGGGAGGAGATGCAGCCTGTGACAGAAGCCAAGAGGGAAGCCCTCCTAGCATACAAGCAAAACCCCAGCACCAGTACTCGGGATACCCTCAAAGCTGCACGAAACAAGGCCCAGCAGACAGCCCGCCGCTGTGCAAACGACTTCTGGCTGAACCGCTGCAGCAAGATCCAAATGGCAGCTGACACTGGCAACGCAATGGCCATGTACAATGGCGTCAAGACAGCTACTGGCCCAACCACAATTAAGACTGCACCCCTCAAGACCAAGACCGGGGAGGTGATCACGGACCAAGGCAAGCAGCTTGAACGCTGGGTGGAACATTACCTGGAGCTGTACGCAACCAAGAATGTGGTGACCGATGCAGCATTAAATGCCCTGCCAAACTTACCCGTCATGGAGGATCTGGCTTACCTGCCTTCAGTGGACGAACTGAGCAAAGCCATTGATTGTCTGGCCTGTGGAAAAGCCCCTGGAAAGGATGGCATCCCCCCCTGAAGTCTTGAAGAGTGGCAAGCCAGCACTCCTGCAGCACCTCCATGAGCTGCTGTGCTTATGCTGGAAGGAAGGATTCATCCCCCAGGATATGCGCGGTGCAAACATTGTAACCCTCTACAAAAACAAGGGTGACTGCAGTGACTGGAACAGCTACCATGGCATATCCCTCCTTAGCATCATAGGGAAAGTCTTTGCTCGTGTTGTCCTTACTCGCCTTCAGATTCTTGCTTCCTGGGTGTACCCAGAATCGCAGTGTGGTTTCAGGGCAGGCCGATCCACAGTCGATATGATCTTCTCACTTCGTCAACTGCAAGAGAAGTGTCGGGAGCAGCAGAAGCCCCTGTACATTGCTTTCATAGACCTGACTAAAGCATTCAACCTGGTCAGCAGAAGCGGACTCTTCAGCCTCCTGCAGAAGATTGGATGTCCTCAAAGGTTACTTCAAATCGTGACCTCCTTTCACAAGGACATGCACAGCACAGTCTGCTTCAATGGTGGGACTTCTGCAGCTTTCCCAGTGAGCAGTGGTGTGAAGCAAGGCTGCGTCCTAGCTCCGACACTCTTTGGGATATTCTTCTCGATGCTTCTTCAGTATGCCTTCTCTGACAGTGAGGAAGGGATCCTTATCCACACCAGGTCAGATGGAAAATTGTTGAAACATAGCTCGACTGCGCGCTAAGACGAAGGTGAGGCAGGTCCTCATCTGCGAGATGCTGTTCGCGGATGACGCTGCACTGACGTCCCACACTGAGGCTGGTCTTCAAGAGCTAGTCATCGCCTGTCCCATGCCTGTAATGAATTCGGACTGACCATCAGCCTGAAGAAGACAAACATCCTGGCCCAGGGCACAAACACAGTCCCAAACATCAACATAAATAACACGCAGCTTGAGGTCGTGGACTCCTTCACCTACCTGAGATCCATGCAGAATCGGGAAAGCCGCCGCAGTGATGTCCAAACTGAACAAGCGTGTATGGAGTAATACCCAGCTAACGGAAAACACCAAGCTACGTGTCTACCAGGCCTGTGTACTCCAGCACACTCAGCAGACTACCAGGCAAAAGGCCTAGAGGAAGACCAAAGAGACGATTCATGGATGTGGTGAAGGAGGACATGAAGGTCGTTGGTGTAAGAGAAGAAGATGCAAAGGATAGGGTGAGATGGAGGCAGATGATTCGCTGTGGCGACCCCTGAAGCGAAAAGCCGAAAGGAAAAGAAGAAGTTGAGGTCAACGTTCCCTCTAATTTTCTATGTGTCTGAGCAAACACATCAACTCCTTGAGCGGTCCCTTGGACCAATGTGAGAAACATCAGACGTGTGCACTGTGGTCAGGCCAGTATCTCATCCATCCGAGTAGCACGATTTATTAAAAGAATCAAATTACAGCATTTATATTTCCATTAAAATTCTTTTAATTAAGTGCTTTACCAAGCTTACAATTTAATGGACAACAGATTTGTCAACCTGTGTATTATGATAACACTATTCGAAGTATAAATGTTTGCTTTTAACTACAGCAAAACATAAATTGGGGCAGTGGTGGTCTAGTGGTATAAGGCGCCGGATCGCTGATCCAAAGGTTGGGGGTTCGAGTCCCACTCTCCACAAGGTTGTCACTGTCCCCCCAGTGCAGCTAACTGGGTTATCAAAGGCCGGCCATGTCTCTCACTGTCTATGGTGTGAGGCATGTAAAAGAACCATTGCTGACTTTCGACAAGAGTAGGCTGCAAATCCATCAGCGTGTTTCCGCCCTGTGATGGCCTGGCGAGCTGTCCAGGGTGTACTCTGCCCTCGCCCTGAGTTGGCTGGGATGGGCACCAGCCTCCCCACGACCCTAATTAGGATGAAGCGGTTACAGAAAATGAACTGATGAACAAAACATAAATTGCCAACCAAGCCAACTATAAACTCAATTTTCATTGTGAAGCTCTGACTTGTATTACAAGTATGAGTTTGAAATGTCAGTGTGTGAAGCTCTTTCTGGGTGAGAGAGTCCTACTGTGGTCTAAGAGGGTTCTGCTGTCCATTGGTGGAGAGAGAGCCCTACTGTGGTCTGATAGAGAGTTCTGCTGTCCAGTGGATGAGAGAAAGTCCTAGTGTGGTCTGTAAGATGGTTCTGCAGTTCCTCCATTGGGGAGAGAGAGTCCTCCTACTGTGATCTGGAAGAGAATCCTGCTGTCCACTGGGAGACAGGGTCCTACTGTGGTCTGGGAGACAGTCCTGTAACTCTTTGTCTGCAAAATATAGTATACAATGACACAAGCTACTACTCAGAAACTACAGCATTTAATGATCAAGATCCATAAATGAAAATTCTAAATAAATTACACTAGAGGAGCACAAATCATCAGATTGAAAAAAAATAATATTCACCTTAATATTCCCGTCTGTTTTTCTCATCTCTCCAGTGTTTGTCCAGGGTGATGGCCTCATCTGCTTGCAGCTTTGACTTTATGCGCTCAGCTGATACAAATGTGCCACTCCAAGATAATTTCTGGAGGCTGTTTTGATACGATTCATTAAACTAAAGCCTCTTTCACAATCTGCACCGGATGCAGCTTGTATTGGATGCAGCGAAATGTAGCACAAATATCCACCAGCTGAGAGATGTTTTTAGCTCCTCACATTTTAGTGTTGCAGCCACCATATCTGAGAATGTGCTGATTGACCCTTGTTTAAGTTTTTGCCTCATTATAAACTTGCTTGCTACTTTAGCCTCACAACCTGTTTTGCAGAGCAGACCTTTCTTGCTCGAAAAAGAAAAAAATATCACAGTGTCATGTTTTTTTCTTCTGTTTGCACACACTCAGACAGCCATTCCATCTTAAAAGAACTGCATTTCTTTTTAACTTTGGCTTCGTGGGGGATTGTATCGATGCCCGTTTGCTTTGCCATTATTATAAAGAGTTAAACAAAAGCAGCGCATCTCACGTGTCTTCTCTTTACATTAGTCACCATTTGGCTAGCTAAAAACACAGTTGGCAGGCAGCGCATAAGGACGTTGTCATTGTCAATCACGTCGATTCAGTGCGCCAGTATGTATGTGAATCGTGTCATTGACTGGAGCAACCAGTCGCCCCTCACTCATTGAATCATATTCCAAAATAGCACAGACTGAATAGTTACATATTTATTTTATTTTAACCGGGGATTTAGCTTAGTTGGTAGAGTGTCCCCTTTATCTTCCGGAAGGTCGGAGTTTGAATCTGGCCGCGTCATACCATGAGACGTTTGAGCTTGGCACTCGGCATCAAAAGGATAGAACAACGCAACAACTGGTGCCATACAGTGGCGACAGGTACAGGGAGTGCTGGGGTGTCATGCGCATTGAGCATACGTGTGTATGAAATTGTGCTATATAAGCATCCACAATAATAATAATAATATTTTCACTTCCTATTTTTTGCGAGCAGTGCAAAATGTCTGTGCGCAGAGACCGTAACACCAGTGTGCAATGGGGCAAGCGCACAGCTTAGAGGGAACATTGGTTGAGGTTCTCTTTGGGAGTAACGAGGATGGATAGGATCAGGAATGAGTACATCAGAGGGACAGCATATGTAAGACATTTAGGAGACAAAGTCAGAGAGGCTAGATTGAGATGGTTTGGACATGTACAGAGGAGGGATAGTGAGTATATTGGTAGTAGGATGCTGAGGTTGGAACTACCAGGCAGAAGGCCTCGAGGAAGGCCAAAGAAATTATTCATGGATGTGGTGAAGGAGGACATGAAGGTAGCTCATATAAGAGACGAAGATACAAAGGATAGAGTGAGATGGAGGCAGATGATTCTCTGTGGTGACCCCTGAAGGGAAAAGCCGAAAGGAAAAGAAGAAGAAGACACCCATGGGCCTTTTTGATTATCCATTTGATCTAATGGAACACAAATAACACACACATAGCTGTACACAAATAACACATACATGCACACACATATGTACACAAATAACTCTAATGTATACATACACTTGTACACAGATAACACATATACAGACACACACATATACAGACACACACACACACACACACCTGTCCACAAATCTCTCTCTCTCACACACACACACAAACACCTGTACACAAATTACACAGACATACACCTATACACACAGTACACACACCTGTACGCAAATTACACACACACACAGACACCCGTAAAAAAATAACACAAACAATACACATACATACAAACACACACCCACACATATACTTGAGAACACAAATAACACAGACCCATCTATACACAAATAACACACAACCTGTATACAAATAACACATACATACATGGACATGGTTTGGACATGTACAGAGGAGGGATAGTGAGTATATTGGTAGTAGGATGCTGAGGTTGGAACTACCAGGCAGAAGGCCCAGAGGAAGACCAAAGAGAAGATTTATGGATGTGGTGAAGGCGGACATGAAGGTTGTTGGAGTAAGAGTAGAAGATGCAGAGGATAGGGAGAGATGGAGGCATATCATTTGCTGTGGCGACCCCTGAAGGGAACAGCCGAAAGAAAAAGAAGAAGATACATACCTGTACACAAACACCACACATTCATGCAGACAGACCTGTACACAAATAACTAACACACACACACACTTGTACACAAATAAAACACATACATGCACACACACACACACACACACACGTACACAAATAAAACACATACATGCGCGCACACACACACACACACACACACAACACACAGCTGTATACAAATAATACTAATACTTACATACGCATGCACCTGTACACAAAATACACACACACAGACCTGTACACAAATCTCGCTCTCTCTCTCTCTCTATCACACACACACACACACACACACACACACACACAAATCACACCTGTACACAAACCACACACACACACCTGTACACAAACCACACGCACATACACCCACCTGTACACAAATCACATACACATCCAAATTGCGCACACACACAAATACACCTGAACACAAATTACACACACACTCACAAACACATACACCCTTACACAAACACACACACACACACTCTCTTAGTCTCATACACACAAATTCCTTAGATCCACAAAGCATTGCCTGTTCATCCTCGGCCTGTTACAGACATGAGTGAAGAAGAAGGAGCCAAGATGGTGAGAACCTCTTAATTGGTTCCTTTGGGATGAACATTGGATAAAATATAGATAAAAATAACCGTGATGAACCAGAAAAAGCAAGCAGCCGAGAGAGAGAGAGAGAACGATGATGAAACAGGAATCACTAGGAATTTAGTACAGTATATCCAGAGAGGATAGTGGAAAAAACAGAGGGAGTGTGTTTCAGGATATTGTTCCTCATCGCCATCTGGTGGTTACATTTGGTAGAACACTGTTCTGCACTTGCTCTCCCTGTGCCTGTATGGGTTCCTCTGGTTTCCTTCCACAGTCTGAAAACATGTACTAGTCCTTCTCAAAAAATTAGCAGATTGTGATAAAGTTCATTATTTTCTGTAATGTGCTGATAAAAATTTAACTTTCATATATTTTAGATTCATTGCACCCCAACTGAAATATTTCAGGTCTTTTATTGTTTTAATACTGATGATTTTGGCATACAGCTCATGAAAACCCAAAATTCCTACCTCAAAAAATTAAGCATATTTTATTCGACCAAAAAAAAAAAGTCAACCTTCAAATAATTATGTTCAGTTCTGCACTCAATACTTGGTCGGGAATCCTTTTGCAGAAATGACTGCTTCAATGCGGCGTGGCATGGAGGCAATCAGCCTGTGGCACTGCTGAGGTGTTACGGAGGCCCAGGATGCTTCGATAGCGGCCTTAAGCTCATCCACAGTGTTGGGTCTGGTGTCTCTCAACTTTCTCTTCACAATATCCCACAGATTCTCTATGGGGTTCAGGTCAGGAGAGTTGGCAGGCCAATTGAGCACAGTAATACCATGGTCAGTAAACCATTCATCACTGGTTTTGTCACAATGAGCAGGTGCCAGGTCGTGCTGAAAAATGAAAGCTTCATGCTTCCAACTGCTGAAAAGCTTTATGGAGATGAAGGTCTCAATTCTCCTGATAGCTAGCTGCATTGACCCTGCCCTTGATAAAACACAGTGGACCAACACCAGCAGCTGACATGGCACCCCAGACCATCACTGACTGTGGCTACTTGACACTGGACTTCAGGCAATTGGGCATTTCCTTGTCCCCAGTCTTCCTCCAGACTCTGGCATCTTGATTTGCGAATGACATGCAACATTTGCTTTCATCCGAAAAAAGTACTTTGGACCGCTGAGCAACAGTCCACTGCTTCTCTGTAGCCCAGGTCAGCCGCTTCTGCCGCTGTTTCTGCTTCAAAAGTGGCTTGACCTGGGGAATGTGGCGCCTGTAGCCCATTTCCTGCACACGGCTGTGCACGGTGGCTCTGGATGTTTCTACTCCAGACTCAGTCCACTGCTTCCACAGGTCCCCCAAGGTCTGGAATCGGCCCTTCTTTCACTTTTTCCTTCCCACAGACGTCCCACTGAGGTGGCTTGATAGAGCACTCTGGGAACAGCCTATTCGCTCAGAGATTTCTTTCTGTGTCTTACCCTCTTGCTTGAGGGTGTCAATGATGTCCTTCTGGACAGCAGTCAGGTCGGCAGTCTTACCCATGATTGCGGTTTTGAGTAATGAACCAGGCTGGGAGTTTTTAAAAGCCTCAGGAATCTTTTGCAGGTGTTTAGAGTTAATTGGTTGATTCAGATGATTAGGTTAATAGCTCGTTTAGACTACCTGAACATCATATGCTAATTTTTTGAGATATGAATTTTGGGTTTTCATGAGTTGTATGACAAAATCATCAGAATTAAAACAATAAAAGACCTGAAATATTTCAGTTGGTGTGCAATGAATCTAAAATATATGAAAGTTTAATTTTTATCAGTACATTACAGAAAATAATGAACTTTGTCACAATATGCTAATTTTTTGACAAGAACTCGTATATTAAGTGAGTGGTCTAAATCCGCTGTAGGTGTGAATGTTTTGTGTGTGTGTGTGTCAGTCCTTTAAATAGTCTGGTGACCTTTTCAAGGTGCAATTCTATTCAATTTATTTATATAGTGTTTTTTTTCATAAATGGAAGTGTCACTAAGCAACTTTAAATAATAAATAAATAAATAAATAAACTTGATAAATAATTTAAATATTTCTTTATGTACACCCCACACATCCCCAATGAACAAGTGTAGACAGCCATGCAATAGACAGTTGGGAAATGAGTCACACTCACTGCAAAACAAAGGAGATGCATGCGTATGTAAGTATTAGTGTTATTTGTGTACAGCTGTGTGTTGTGTGTGTGTGTGTGTGTGTGTGTGTGTGTGCGCGCATGTATGTGTTTTATTTGTGTACGTGTGTGTGTGTGTGTGTGTGTGTGTGTGTGTGTGTGCATGTATGTGTTTTATTTGTGTACAAGTGTGTGTGTGTGTTAGTTATTTGTGTACAGGTCTGTCTGCATGAATGTGTGGTGTTTGTGTACAGGTATGTATCTTCTTCTTTTCCTTTCGGCTGTTCCCTTCAGGGGTCGCCACAGCAAATGATCTGCCTCCATCTCTCCCTATCCTCTGCATCTTCTACTCTTACTCCAACAACCTCAGCATCCTACTACCAATATACTCACTATCCCTCCTCTGTACATGTCCAAACCATCTCAATCTAGCCTCTCTGACTTTGTGTCCAAAACATCTAACATGTGCTGTCCCTCTGATGGACTCGTTTCTGATCCTATCCATCCTCGTTACTCCCAAAGACAACCTCAACATTTTCATCTCTGCTACCTCCAACTCTGACTCCTGTCTTTTCCCAAGGGCCCTGTCTCTAAACCATACAACATTACTGGCCTCATCACCATCTTGTACACTTTTCCCATCATTCTTGCCGATACTCTCCTATCACACATCACACCGGACACTTTTCTCCATCCATTCCAACCTGCCTGCACGCGCTTCTTCACCTCTTTTCCACACTCTCCATTGCTCTGGTTTGTTGAGCCTAAGTACTTAAAATCCTCCACCTTCTTTATCTCTGCCCCATGTAACCTTAAAGTTCCTCTTGGGTCCTTGTCGTTCACACACATGTATTCCGTCTTACTGATACTAACCTTCAATCCCCTCCTTTCCAGGGCACACCTCCACCTCTCTAGATTTTCCTCCACTTGTTCTCTGCTCTCACTACAGATCACGATGTCATCTGCAAACATCATAGTCCATGGAGATTCTTGTCTAACCTCTGTTAGCCTGTCCATCACCATAGCAAACAAGAAGGGGCTCAGAGCTGACCCTTGATGCAGTCCCACCTCCACCTTGAACTCTTCTGTCACACCGACAGCACACCTCACCACTGTCTTACATCTCTCATACATGTCCTGCACCACTCTAACATACTTCTCTGTCACTCCAGACTTCCTCATACAATACCACAGTTCTTCTCTCGGCACCCTGTCATATGCTTTCTCCAGATCCACAAAGGCACAATGCAGCTCCTTCTGACCTTCTCTGTACTTCTCTATTAACATCCTCAAAGCAAACACTGCATCTGTGGTGCTCTTTCTTGGCATGAAACCAAACTGTTGTTCACAAATGCTGACCTCTGCCCTTAGTCTTGCTTCCACTATTCTTTCCCATAGGTTCATTGTGTGGCTCATCAACTTTATCCCTCTGTAGTTGTCACAACTCTGTACATCTCCCTTGTTCTTAAAAACAGGCACCATCACACTTCTCCTCCATTCCTCCGGCATCGTCTCACTCTCTAAGACCTTGTTGAATGTTCTTGTCAGGAAATCTACTGCTTCCTCTCCTAGACACTTCCATACCTCCACCATATGTCATCAGGGCCAACTGCCTTTCCACTCTTCATCCTCTTCAATGCCCTCCTCACTTCTCCCTTACTAATCTTTGCTACTTCCTGCTCCTCAACGGTCACCCCTTCTACTCTTTTTCCTATCTCATTTTCCTCATTCATCAGTTCTTCAAAGTACTCTTTCCATCTCCCCAGCACACTTCTGTCATCAGTCAATACATTTCCCTCTCTGTCCTTTATCACTCTAACTTTCTGCACGTCTTTCCCATCTCTATTTCTCTGCTGTGCTAACCTGTATAAATCATTTTCTCCCTCCTTACTGTTCAACCTATCATACAAGTCATCATACGCCCTCTGTTTGGCCTTTGACACCGGTACCGTCGCCTTACGCTGTGTCTCCCTGTACTGCTGTTTACTCTCTTCGGTCCTCTCAATGTCCCACTTCTTCTTGGCTAACCTCTTCTTTTGTACACACTCCTGCACTTCCTCATTCCACCACCAAGTTTCCTTATCTACTTTCCTTCCAGAGGACACACCAAGTACTCTCCTACCGGTCTCCCTGATCACATTGGCTGTGGTTGTCCAGTCATCTGGAAGCACTTCCTGACTACCCAAAGCCTGTTTCAACTCCTCCTTGAAGAAAACACGACACTCTTCCTTTTTCAGCTTCCACCACTTTGTCTTCTGCTCTGCCTTTGCCTTTTTCACCTTTCTTACCATCAGTGTCATCCTGCACACCACCATCCTATGCTGTTTGGCAACACTCTCACCCACTACTACTTTGCAGTCACTGACTTCCTTCAAATGACATCGCCTACACAAGATGTAGTCTACCTGTGTGCTCTTACCTCCGCTTTCATAAGTCACCCTATGCTCCTGTTTCTTCTTGAAGAAAGTATTCACTACTGCCATTTTCATCCTTTTTGCAAAATCGATCAACATCTGTCCTTCTGTTTTCCTGTCCTGGATACCAAACCTGCCCATCACTTCCTCGTCCCCTCTGTTGCCTTTATAATAAGCATTTATTCTATCCACTGAAATAGACTTGTTTAAACAAAACAACCATACATTCATTTAAAATCTAAATAAACTATACTAACTAAACTAAAATGTAAGAGGAATTATTTACACCTTGAGCTGTGTATCAAAAAGAATCAGGATAACGGTTATCTGCAGCTAAATCATTCATTTTCTGATTACTCATTTGCTCATTTTAATCTCACCTGGCACTGGGTAAAGGCAGCAGACTGTACGCCATAAACAGCTTGCCAGATCATCACAGAGCAATACACACAACCATTCACACTAACATCCAATTCAATTCAGTCAAATTCAGTTTTATCTTTGTCACCCTTTTACAGTAAACATTGTCACAAAGCATCTTTATGTAATATAACAAATTTAATAAAGAATTTAAACTTGAGATTTTAAACATTTCAGTAAAACCCATTCATCCCTTATGAACAAGCCTGTGTTGACAGCAGCAAGAAAAAGTGTGAATATATTTAGGTCCACAAGGATCATCATTAGTCGGAGCAAGGGTCTCCAAACAGTAGTTGCACATCAGGATAGATCACAGGATTTAGAGAACAGAAGGATCAGGATTATCTCTGAAGTGACATAAGTACCTCAACCAAAACAGAGAGAGGGCATGGACATTCAGTACTTTAGAGATTAAAATTAGTACTTTATATTTGATGTGAAATTTAACTGGGGGCCAGTTCAGTATAAATAAGAGCCGAGTGATATGGCCATGTCTTCTGGTTCTAATACCGACTCTCACTGCTGCATTCTGGACTAACTGGAGCTTGTTTAGAACATCCAGACAGTAACACATTACAATAATTTAATCTCGAGGTAACAAAACTAATTGAACTACTTTTTCTGCATCATGCAGTGACATCATATGTCTTATTTTAGTAATAATCCTCAGATAAAAGAAGGTCACCCAAGTAAGAGCTTCAAATGAAAGAACAGCATCAATAATCTTGAGGTTCAAGTATAAGTACAAATATACAACTGTGTACCATGATCACAAATGACATTATCCCAAGGGAGCATGTATAACAAAAAAAACACTGGGCCTTGAATAGAACCTTGTGGAACCCAAACTTATCATTACAATGAACAGAGTACCATTTACATATACAAACTGATAACGGCCCATTAAATAAGATTTAATCCAGGAGAGGACAGCTCCCTTAACCCCAACAACATTTTCGAACCTGTCGAGAAGAATCATGTGATCAATAGTGTCAATGACTGCACTCAAATCAGTAGCACAATCAGAGAGACACAGCCATGGTCATTTACCACCTTAACGAGTGCTGTCTGTGCTATGATGAGGCCTAAATCCTGACTGATACATTTCATGAATGTTATTCCTACAAAGATATGAACATAACTGCTACACTACAGCTTTTTCTAAGAGATAAAAGCTAGGTTTAATGTTGGTCTGTAGTTGGCCGGCTGATATGGTTTGAGATTAGGTTTTTTAATCAGAGGTTTGATAACTGATAGTTTAAAGGATTTAGGTACATAACCAATGCTCAGGGAACAATTAATTACATTTCGCGAAAGGGTTGAACACTTCTGATAATATATGTTTAAAGAAACATGGAAGGACTGAATCATGCACACAAGCTGATGATTGATGAGGAAATTAATTAAATTAGTTCTGTCTTTTGAATGGAGCAAAAACACTCAAGTTGTGGATCTGATAAAAGTTTATTATTTACTGGGGTTTTTTGTTTGTTTGTTTTTTTTACTGAAATTTCTTTCTTTAAGTTTTCATAAAATCGTGACCGCTATAAATTGAGAGAATACCTCCAAAACTTATGAACTAAAACTAACTCTAAAACCTACCTGGTGTGGTGTTTCAGGTGTGCCCAACCGGTCAACCCAGAACATGCCAAAGGCACTATGTCTCTCAGTTGCTCTGGGAATACCTCAGTGTCCCGCCAGAGAGCTGGAGGACGCATCTCTGGAGAGGGATGTCAGGACCTTACTGCTTAGACTGCTGAGTCTGAAACCCGTCGCTGGATCAAGCAGAAGATGAAAATTTAATAAATGTCTACAGCATTGTTTTTCAACCACTGTGCCGAGGCACTCTAGTGTGCCATGAGATATTGTCTGGTGCGTCGTAGGAAATTATTAAATTTTACCTAAGTGGCCTAAAATATTTTTTGAAAACAAATTAATTATGTGTTGTTGTCGAGTGTCTGCGCTGTCTAGTGATCGGCAGAGTAGTCATGTCAGTCGGTGGCAGTATGCTTTGGACTTTGAGAAAAGAAAATTTGTTATGCATGGATGTGGCATTTTGGCGAGCTAGACTATACGGTGACAGCGATGGAGAAGTTTTTGAACAGGTGTTGGAAAAAACTCAGGCCCACCTGCCCAAGTTGGACATATGCCGGTGGAAAGAAGGTCCCCAAAGTTGCCCTTGCATTACTCTTAGTACATTTTCAATTCACTCTAATGCTATTCAACCATTAATAAAATAAAGAAGCCTACCACAACCAGATGAGAAGAGGCAGAAACAATCCTTTATTCCAAAATATCACACAGACAGGTTGGAAGAAGATTGACAGTTACAGCTATCGTCCCGTGCACGGTCAGCGGCTAACTATCAGACAGCTCTGCTAGCGACCCGCTATCTCCCTCCAAGCTGCAACTGCCATCACTTCTGAATTGCCTATAAATCCTTTTTGTGCTGCGTCAGCTCTTCCAGTGCAGACCTGATTTCCCCTTAATTTAGCACTTTTGGCTCCTAAGCCCTTCTTAATTTGCATACAATTTGCGAATTAACCCTTAATTTCTCATTTTTTCTTCATGTGATGTCATCCGCCCTGAAGTGAGATCATTTTCTTTCTACATTTTCCCCCTTATTTTGGGCCAAGTTCGGGCGGAGTTTTTATAAAATAGGTGCTTGATCCCCAGCACCTTCTTCCTGGTTTACTTTATTTGCTGGAGTTGGTTCGACCTTCATACCCACACTCTGGTTGCACGGATTACTTCTCAATCTAAACATCATGTGTAAGTACCTTACTCTTTACTTTTATAATGTTATAATATTTTCACTTTCATGACAGTAAGCACATCCTGCCATATGTAGGCATTATCGTTTATTTCAAGCATTATTTTAATTACATGTTTTTTCTATAAGCAATTAGTGTAGCAGCATTTCTTTGTAACCACCAATCAGTGCATGACCTGGGTCGTATGCCTTCTATGCGTTATGGTTATTCTCGAAGCTTTCAGCACTGGATTATAGTTGATT
This sequence comes from Plotosus lineatus, assembly GCA_024760905.1. Lineage (NCBI taxonomy): Eukaryota > Metazoa > Chordata > Actinopteri > Siluriformes > Plotosidae > Plotosus > Plotosus lineatus. Next base: position 1,404,525 of record CM045748.1, read on the forward strand.
GTGTATTCACAAGACATGCACCTTATGCCCCATTCTTCTGCCATTTATCCTTACAGCCCAGCCCGCCTATCGTCTCGTGGATGTGAGGAGAGGAGGCGTCGATCGGCGCCGCATTCCTTCTCATCCAGCCATCCTCACTGCTGATCTTCTGGACTTTCTACACCTCCTGGCGGCCGCTCAGTTCCAACCCTTGCGCTCGGTCACCCATGAACAGGGTATCCAGTCTCTCCCTGAGACTTGTGATCAATTGACCCACACTGACGAGTCCCTGACTCTCTCTTCACCACCCCCATCGTCCTTGTGCCTCCCCGTATCCTCCTGGTTCTCCCAATATCCCTCTGCATTCGCCTGACTATTCGGACTACTCTGACTATAGTCCTCACTATTGCCCCCCGTATCCTTCTTCCATGTCTTCTCCCCTACCTCCAGGCTGGCCTGACTCACCCTTTGACTATACACCGACCTCGCCCCCTGGGTTTGAGGCCTCTTCTACGGACGTGACCCCCCCCCCCCAATCCCTCTGGATAAATGCAGTAATTTGTAACATTTCCCAATTGGAATAATAAAGTAATATACATTTCTGGTTTGGCGTGGTTATTTCTCCTTGGTACACTAGTCGCTGCGCAATCACTTCAAAAACAGCAAGCATTAGTATGAGGCCATAATCCAGTGTCATCACTTTGTGTTTTTTTTTCTTAAGGCCATTAGTTTTGCAAGCATGCTATAAATTGGCAGATTATCATAAAAAACAAAATATAAAAAGGATTACTTAACATCAAAACACAGGCTGTCATCAGAACAAAGTAACAGCTCACGGCCGCCATCTGTTAAGCAGACGGTGGTCAAGGACAGCGCTTTCTTCAACATTCCACACAGGAAAGATTCTAATTTTATTTCATTATCTGAACGAACTGAACACACAAATGCAAGGCCAAAATGAAAACCTTTTTACAAGTACAGATGAAACAAACGGATTCCGTTCATAGGTACAACTCTGGCAACAACATCTGGAAAGTGGCAATCTTGAAATGTTCACACTCACCAAGCAATGGCAAGATTGTCCTGCATTGTGTGAGATAATAGTTCAAGATTTAAAAACTCTTGAGAATATGTCATTTTATTTCTCTTCAGCCTCCAAATACAGCAGTGATGGGGGGCACAAACAAGTGTCTGTCTTCATGCTGGTCCCAAGCCCGGATAAATGCAGAGGGTTGCGACAGGAAGGGCATCCGGTGTAAAACTTTTGCCAAAATACAAAATACAAATTTCATACCGGATCGGTCGATGCCCGGGTTAACAACCACCACCATCAGTGCTGTCAACCAACAGGGTGCTGGTGGAAATTGGATTACTGTTGGTTGAAGAAGGAGAGGTAGGAGGCGTGTCCATAGGCAGAGAGAGAAGAGTCCAGCATTGAGTCTTTTCAGACACTCCCCCTCTCTCACACACACACACACACACACACACACACGAGTCCAGGACTGAAAGTAGAGACCTTGAATGTGGAACTATGACAGGAAAAGGTAGAGAGCTGGCTGACATGATGCAGAGGAGGAAGGTGGACATACTGTGTGTTTAGGAGACCAGGTGGAAAGGTAGCAAGGCTAGAAGCTTAGGAGCAGGGTTTAAGCTGTTTTATTATGGTGTGGATGGGAAGAGAAATGGAGGAGGAGTCATTTTGAAGGAGGAGTTTGTCAGGAATGTTCTAGAACTGAAAAGAGTGTCAGACAGAGTGATTATTTCCTTCTTGTGGTGTGCCTCGTGATTTTTTCAGTGAAAAGGCCAGTACTTATCCCCGGTTTCCATAGCGTGAAGTGACAAGGAGTACAACTCCTCCTGGATGGGACACTAGTATATATTTTTTATTGGTACCTATTTATACTGCTGGGTGAACAGAGGCACATTTGTGGTTAAGACCCTGCCCAGGGGTCTTAGCACAGTGGGAGTCTAACTGGGATTTGAACATACAACCTCCTGATCATGAGTACAGAACCCTAACCACTATGTCACTGGCCCCACTAATATTAATAAACACTAAAGATAAACTCAGTCGGTTTTCAGAGTGGAACAATAGTAATTTTAATCAGAGAGAATGTTCTAATCAATGTTCAGTTCAGTTCATTTTCTGTAATCGCTTAATCCTAAATAGGATAGCGGGGAGGTCGGCGCCCATCCCAGCCAACTTCGGGCGAGGGCAGAGTACACCCTGGACAGCTCACCAGGCCAGCGGAAACATGCTGATGGCTTTACAGCCTACTCTTGTCGAAAGTCAGCAATGGCCCTTCTACATGCCTCACATCATAGACAGTGAGACCCATGTCTCCTTTTTGGGCTGGGCCCTGCTGGGCTCCATGGGCAGTAGCCTGACCACCAGGTGCTCACCTTTGAGCCCCCACCGCCAAGCCTGGATCCGGGGGGTGGGCCCGGTGACCCGCATCCGGGCGAGGGAAACTGTATCCATTTATTTTTATTTTTATAGAGGTCTTCTGAAGAAATAAAAAGTCACTGCTGTTCATTCTACCAATGCTTCTGGTTAAAATTCCACATTCACACGTGAACATCCTGAGTGTGTTGATCTTCCATGATCAGTTCTTTCTGAATGAGCATGAAGGTTTCCTGGTGAAATCAACCCAGCTCATTAGCGTGTGATTCACCTGCTCTGCATCTTGTTTTGGTTCTGTATCTGCTTGCAATAACAAAAACAAAGTGTTCAACAAATGAAGGAATACGATTTAAGGAGAAAAAATATATATATAAAAATAAACTTTACTCTCTCTCTCTCTATTCTCTCTCACACACACACTCTCCCTCTCTCACTCCTCTTCACACACATACACAAACAAACACACTCACTCCCCCTCCGACTCACACACACACTCCCTCACAAAGACAAAATCCCGCCATACTCCTCCTCACTCTCCCCTTCTCACACACTCACTCCCCCTCACACACTCACACACATGTACACACACTCCCCCTCACACACACACTCTCAGACAAACACACACTCTTTCCCTCCAACACACACACACACACAGTCTGTGTTTAAGAGAGACAGACGAGAAAAACTCTCTCTCTCTCTTTACCCCTCACACACAAAATACACACACACACACTCGCTCCCCCTCATGCGCGCACACACACACACACACACACACACACACTTTTTCTCCTGTCTCTCTTAAACACAGACTGCAATCGCACACACATTGGGGGGTGGGGGGTTGTTTTAAATTACAAGTTAGTGGTTGTTTCTCATGCAATCTTTTACCAACATGTACAACAATATATAATCTACAAATTCACATCAAATGTTTGTAACATTTCATTTATTCATGCACAAATAAAGAAATTTTATAATTAAAAGTCAAAATATGTCAAACAGTCAAACAAATTTCAACTGAAATGAAGTGATCACTTTCTTTGCTGCGGCACTTTACAATGTATATACAGTAGGCCCTTGACTATTCGTGGTTTTGCACTCGCGGTTTGAGTACACACGGTCTGCCCAGCAACTGGCACGTGATTCAAATTCAGCCAATGGCTGTCCTCCTTTCTGCTGATTGGTTGAGCTGATGCCCCGCCCCTTTTTACTCATTCGTGCAAACTTTGTGTTGTTGGGGTTTTTTTCTGCGTTTAATTACAGTAAGCACAGTTGAGCTCAGTCATGCCACCAAAACGCTGCACAACTTCTGTGGCTTCTGGTAAGGCAGCGAAGCGCATGAAAAAGGTAATGACGCTGCATGATAAAGTTGAATTACTTGATATGCTTCGGGAAGGGAAAAGTTGTGCTGCAGTAGGCGCCATTATAAAGTAAACGAGAGTCCAGTCCGCTATATAAAGAAGAAAGAGAAGGCCATCAGAGCTGGTGTAGCATCGAGGTATTGTGGAAGTGCTAACAAGGTGAATGTGGTAAGAAACGAGGGAATCGTCAGGATGGAATCCGACTCGGTATTCTGGATACAAGACTTACGGAGGAAAAATATCCCTTTCGACACAAAGATGATTTGTAAGAAGGCACCGAGTTTATATTCTCAATTCGACGGAGGCAGCGAAGGTGAACCACAACCAGGACCATCAACAGCATCAGCTGCAGAGCCTTTTCAAGCCAGCAAGGGCTGGTGTGATGGTTTTGTAAAACGTTACCAGATTCGAATCGGAAAATCAGACGGAGAAAGCGCAGCTGCAGATCCACACGCTGCGGAGAAGTACTGCATCCTGATGCATTTCAGAAAATCGTTATGAAAAATCGATACAAGCCAGAGCAGGGATTCAACTTTTTTTTTATTATTATTAGGTACTACATTCAGTTTTAACTTTAACTTAAGTTGGATAACTTGTGCCTAATCCTTTTCTTGAATGAATAAAATACTGTATGTTTCAATCCATCAGGTATTTCACATGGATGAGACAGGGTTGTTTTGGAAAAAGATGCCTTCCAGAACATTCCTCATAAAGGATGAAATTAGAGCCCCAGGTTTCAAAGTGCAAAAGGACAGAGTAACACTTATGTGTGGTAATGCTGCTGGCTGGATGATGAAACCTGGACTTATTCATAAGTCTACAAATCCCAGATGTCTCAAGAACAAATATAAAAACACCTTGCCTGTCTCCTGGATGCATAATTCCAAAGCTTGGATTTTGAAGGTCCTGATATCCAACTGGTTTTATAAGTGCTTCATCCGTCAAGCAGATCAATACCTCATGAAAATGGAATGGAATTTCACGTGTTGCTGCTTATGGACAATGCTGGTGGTCACCATGCGGATTTGCATCATGAGGGAGTACAGGTAGAGTTTCTTCCTCCCAACACCACATCCCTCCTCCAGCCCATGGATCAAGGGGACAAAATCTGCCAGTGAAGACGAAACAGAGGACCAGGAGGCTCCATCCCAAGAGAACCACGAGGATGATGGTCTAACTCTAGAAAGGTCGATGGAATTCATGCAAACAACAAAGTTATTGCAACAGAATATTAAATTATGGGACCCTCACATGGTTCGTTCACTACAGTTCTCAGATGGACTTGATTGTCTCTTGGCAACTTACAAAACCCTTTTCAGCACTACGAAAAAACAACAAAGCCAGCTGCCAATAAGCATGTTCCTAACAAAGGCCAAGAAAACGTCTACACAACCCACACTCAAAGAAAATACACCACCTCATGTCTCTTCTGAAGTAATAATACTTTCTCCTGCAGAAACAACAGTTTCTTTTGAAGTGCTTGAAGATGATTAATCTGAACTGTTTTAAAGTTCTATAGTACTGTATTAAATTGTTTTGGGTTATTATTCCAGTACAGTACTGTACCTAAATTAATGTTTCGGATGTTTATGTGTGAGATTTTATGTTCTGTAGTACAGTATGTTTACAGTAGTCAAGTTTCTCCTTTTGGCATCCAGTTTGTTAATTATTGTCCACTTCATGTTTTTCATGTCCTCAACAGTCCAATAAACAGTGCAAGGTTTCCCTCTAGTGGGCATCTGACAAGCATTTTTAACCACTAATGTGAAAATACACAGTGCTGTAACTGTATAATTATCCAAATTATCAAACCATTTTATTACACTTCTTCACTGTGGTGACCCTGAAAAAGGTAAAAAGCCGAAAGGAAAAGAAGAAGAAGATCACTTCATGTTTTTTTATGTTGATTATTTAGAGTACAGTAGAGTTAAATATGATGTAATGCTTCCATTTTTAACCACTAATGTGCAAATTCAGTACAGTACACAGTGCTGTATGTTTATCCAAATTATCAAACCATTTTACTGTATTACACTTCATGTTCTTTTATATGTACAATAATATACGTATACAGTACTGTGTACTATACACACACATATACACAGATAGATAAAGAAGATAGATAGATAGATAGATAGATAGATAGATAGATAGATAGATAGATAGACATAGATAAAGTATGCTGTATAACGTTTATATATTTTATTACTAAATATCACAGTACAAAATTAAAAAGTTTTTCTTAATCATGACTATATTTTACTACATTATTACTGGAGTAATGAGTAAGACTGTCTGTAGAATGAGTTTAAGAAGCATATCATGTAATAGATACATAGTATTTTACTGCGGGCTGCTCATTCGCGCATGTGACGTCATACATGGGGTTTTACTGATTCTTGGGAAGGCCCGAACCCTGCGAATGTCAAATGGCAAAAAAATTAAGCATAACTTTAAAATATAAATATAAAATATAAAATTAAAATATAAAAATTAAGCACACAAACACACACACACACACACATATTCTCTAACTCACACTCATACATGCACATACACGCACACACTCTCACTCTCTCTCTGTCTCTCACAGACAACATCTCTATTTCTCTGCTACACACACAGGCATGCTCTCTCTCTCTCACACACACACACACACACACACACACACACACACACACATTCTCTCTCTCACTAAAACATACACACACACACACACACACTTTCTCTCATCTGTCTCTCTTAAACACAGACTCTCTCTCTCTCTCTTTCTCTCCGCACCTGAAACATGTCGTTCCCTTTAGATGGCAAACAATGATGATTCTTAAAAGCCCCGAGGAGCTGAAATTGGCTTTGAAATTTAAAGTTGACAATTTTGACAACATCATTCACGTCACGTCGGGGAACAGGAAATGTTTCAGGTGCGACATGGAGGAACATCTTATCCGCTCGTGCGTGGAGGGGGATGAAGTGAAGCGGTCGGCTGCCGCCTCCCGAGCTCCGACGGAGCAGGGAGCGGGACCGGCCGCGGCAGCCACGCCCGGGCCCGCGGTGACGGCTGCGCCTGAGCTTGCGGCAGCGCTGCGGAAACCGAAAACCAAACTGTTGGAAAGCCCTTCCAAATTGCACGAGACAACAACAACCGTTTCGGAGACTAGGAAAATGGTTTCTCACAGCCCGGAGAAACAACGGGCGGTGTGCAGGCCAGCACAGACTTTTAAAATTGCTACGCTCAATATAAACGCAGCGAGACAGGACTTAAAAAGAGCCGTTATTTTTAGTTTGATTCATGTAAAAAAAAACTAAATGTTTTTATTCAGGAGACACACAGCACCGCGGACAATGAAGGCGACTGGAGGAGGGAATGGAACGGACAGGTGTTTTTTAGTCACAAAAGTACCAATAGTGGGAGGGCGGAGTTTTATTCTCCCGAGATTTTAACCCAGTTTCTGTACACACTGAAGATGTGATGGCGGGACATATTTTAAAAGTTACAGCAGAGCTGGAAAGAATCAAAGTTTTGTTTTTAAACGTTTACGCTCCAACTGCAGGCACAGAGAGACTGCTGTTTTTAAGCGCCCTGGAGGATGTGATCCAGAGGTGCAGTCGGGATGAATACCTGTTTATAGGGGGGGATTTCAACTGTACCGAAAATCATCTTTTAGATCGGAACCACTCCGAACCACACACTGCCTCGCAAAGGATGTTAAGGAAACTTGTCAAGACACACGAACTTTTAGACGTCTGGAGAAATTTTAATGGCGACAGCCGACAGTACACCCGGCTCCACTCAAGGGATGGACTACTGTCCATGGCCAGGCTCGACAGGTTTTGTTGTTTTAAATACCATTTTAATGTTTTTAAGAACTAGACAAACAAAGAGTGGTTTTAGGTCTTTGCAGCAGTGGTGGGAAGTTGGGAAAAATAAAATAAAATCTCTGTGCCTGCAGTATACTCGTAATGTCTCCAGGAACTTGGTCAGATCCATTAAGGATTTGGAGAGGGAAATGGTGGAGCTACAAACTCTGGCAGATTCCATAGGAGAAAGAAGACATTTTTAAGTCTTCAAAGCCAAAAAACGCATGTTAGCTAACTTGCTAGGCGAACCCACCAGGGGCGCTGTGGTACGCAGTAGGTTTCAAAATGTTGCTCTGATGGATGCTCCCTCTCACTTTTTCTTTGGGCTGGAAAGGAAAAACAGGCAGAGGAGGCTGACACACTGTGTGCGTTCC